>VYXB01005383.1:736012-785036 GCA_013397135.1 Pachyramphus minor
CAGGATTCTGTGACTCTCAGCTAGGGGAGGGGAAAAAAAAACTTGTTCACTCCCCCTTCAATTTTTCCAGGAACTGAAGCCACATTGATTTATATGTATACATCCCTACCTCCTCCCATTTAAAACATTTTGGGGTTTTCTAGTCTTCCTTCTCGCCCATCTTTCCTCAGATCCCCATAATTAACCAACAGTTCTGATACAGCTTCAGCCAAGACAAACCCCATCCCCCAGAACTGATCTCTCAACGTCCAGCAGTGAAGTACTTCCAGCCCTTCCTGCACCACCTTCTGTGCAGAGTAACATCTTTACATCTTTGTAAGGCTTCAGGTGAGGAAATGTCTAGAACAGTAAACATCAAGTGGCTGCTCAAGTGGGAAGAGGCTTCCCTTCGTCATCCAGGTCATTTCTGAAAGACACAAACACTCCAGGACCAACCTCAAATCACTGAGATGTGTCCTTTACCACTGCCTGACACAAGCTCTTCAGAAATTACAGCACTTAGGAAAAAACTTCAGACCAAGCCACTCTGGTCTCAGTTCTACTGAGTCCACATAAATTACCTCCACATGTGTCTCAAGGTTCCCCTACAACCAGTGCTACAGATTCAGCTTTAACCCACCACTCCCACCAAAATTATCCCGTAGAGATGTTCTCCTGACAACCAGCATCAGCTGCTTTCCAAGCAAAGGACTTCAACATCAGATTTCACAGCACTTTTGGAAGGAAACCACATCCCATTTTAAAGGGACAAATGCAATCACCATCCAGAAAGAGGACGGGAAGCACAGGCAGAACTTCAGAACCGCTTTTTCCAAACAGGATGATAAATTAGGGCAGCCAAACCCATCTTTCATCAAAATTTCCTGACTTTAGATTAGCAGGACACCAGGGCTGGGTTTGGAAGGAGTCAAACAGGGCTTTGATGAAGACAGATGACTTAGTGTTCCTTGTTGGGGACAGATGTGGCAATAGGGGGGTGACACCTGCCCTTCTAAGTTGGACTCGGAAGCAATTTAAGAACATGGATATGACACCCTTGAAACTTGACAAAATCCAACTGGACCTGCAGGAACTATTAAAAAGCCCTTTCCACGTACTGCAAGTCAATGATAAAAGCTCCAAGCTCTTCTGCTGCAGGACTGCCCTTTTAAAAAGCTTTTCACCAGAATTTAATTAACGTTCCCAGTGGCTCCTGTAATCCTAAAACCACTGTGTCATGCCCTTCCTAACCTGGATCATTAAGAATTAGCCAAAGGTGGTTTAACTGGAGATGTTCCCCACATTATCCCTTGCAGGCACCAGCAAGGGCTCACAAGGAACTTGCTCTGTAGGTTTGCTCACACATTCATTGCTAAGGAGGACGTTATCTGTGTGGGCAAATTGCCACATGTGTTCAGTCCCAAATAAAATGTAAATACACCAGAGCTTGGTAATTTTTTTTTCTCCTTGACAACACTGGAAACATCCTTCACTCCCCAGTTACTCTATGATATTACAGTACACCACAGCAGAACCAATGTTTAGATGGAGGTATGTTTTCTGCTTAATGTTATGTTTTTCCCTTCTAGGGGATAGAGGATGAATTAGACCAAATTAAACTGTGACAGCAAAATACACCAGCCAGCCAAACATCCTTAGGACTTGGCTTCCTATAAAGCACTTCCAAAGCCCAACCATGGAGAGTGGCAAGTTCACCGTACTCAAAAACCAAGGTCACAATTCTAAACTGTATCCTCTAAATGCTGCTTCATTTCCTTCTTTACAAAGACTCTGAAGGCACAAATTATATGAGACAAAAATTATATTACACTTAAGCATCAAGAAAAAAGAGGGAGAAGTGTAAGAGCTACCCGTGACTGCAGAGGTACAGCATAAATCCTGCTGTACTTCCATAACTCCAGCAGCAGGCTGACAGTGGAACCTGGGAGAGCAAGTGATGTAACATCATAAGATAAGTAATGCCTTGTATAAATCTCGACTTTCCCAGGCTTAGTAGATTCCTTTCTCCTCCAGCACAAGCAGATTTCCTCCTTGGATGATTTAACACACTATAACAGAGATATTCATCAGGAGGAGTAACTCATCTCTGTCCCAGTGTCGTTGGGAATTGTGGGCTTGGAATGGTGTCCGAGGAACATTGTGGTGCCACAGACTCCTCCCAGCCCCCAAGGGAAGTGGCTGTTCTGAGATCCCCAAGGGACAGAGATCCTGGTTTGATGCTTGGAAGGAATCACTCCCTGTGAGGGAGGTGAGGCCCTGGCACAGGTTGCCCAGAGCAGCTGTGGCTGCCCCATCCCTGGAAGTGTCCAAGGCCAGGTTGGACGAGGCTTGGAGCAACCTGGGTTGGTGGAAGGTGTCCCTGCCCGTGGCAGGGGGTTGGACAGGATGACCTTTAAAGGTCCCTTCCAACCCAAACCAGTCTGGGATACTCTGATGTTACCAAGTGGGTTTTTTTGACACCATTGTACCAACAAGAAGACAAAAATCAAGACTGTCATCAATTACACCAATTACTATAACATAGAAAGGGCCAATATGTTCCAAGAATTTACCTTAGTAACTCAGAAGTACCCCAGCCTTTCAAGAATGATCCATAAACAAAGAACCAAGTCAAGCAAAGCAAACCATCTATTGCAACAATGCTTTTACAGCTTTGCTTATACTTTTAGTTACCTTTCCCTTGTCACATAAATTATTGTTGGCTTAATCTTAACTGACCTTCCTGATGGACCTCAGGCACAAAAATCATAATTTTTAAATATCAGCCCATTAAAAAAGTGTGCAGAAATAGAATTAAGAAGTCTCCAATAGCTCCCAGTGTGTCTGCAGTAAATCACTGAGGGGAAGCACCACTGCATCTACTGCAGCCACTCCCTGTGTAAGTGATACCATCTCCTCATATATTATTAAATAATGGCAAGAAAAACAAGATAATGATCAACAGCCAAATCCAAACACAGATTGTAATCTGCAGTATCAGATGTCTTCAGAGATGCATTTATCTGGTGTTCAGTTCCATGACCTCTCCAAGGCCTCCAGGGGCTTGGACACTTCCACCTGCGTTTTGAACTCATGGAAGTGACTTCATTAATGACACTGCTGGTGCTGACCTGTCCCAGGTCCTGTGCAGTGGCTCCCCTCAGCCAACAAACCCCTGTGCCCCTTTACTGCAGGGAAAAGTGAAGGGGAAAAGGTGGCACCAGCCCCTCCTGAGCTGTGCCCCTGAAGCAGAACTCACGGGAACCACTTCTCATGGGGCTCCTGTGCAAACTGTCCCACAACAAATCCCCACCATGTCCTGTCCAGATTCACACTCTCATGGTTTCCTTCTCACAAGGATTTATTCATCTGCCTTAACCCTGCACTCCACAGAAAAGGAAACTGCCTACTGGCTGTGCTTCAAAAAAAACAAGTCCTGGTGCCCTTTTTATTTCTCCTGGTGAGGAACACCCCAGAGACCAAAAATGTGGATTTCTTTCAGGTTGTTTAAAAATATCCTTGGGTTTTACAGGACTCACACCAGGGAACAGCATCCCACAAACCACTCACCTGCTGCAAGGAACATCCTTTCGTGGCCATTTTGCTTTTCTAAACCAAAGGAAACAAGTCAGACCATCTAACACCACATGTTTGAGTTCAGCTAATGAAGGAGCCTCTCTGAATGTCCTCACTGCAAAATTCCTTCTCATAACCATTTCAGGAGGAGGGTTTAAAGGATTTTCTCCATCTTATCCTTTTTTTTTTTTTTTGGTGGAATCACCCAAGCCATTTCTGTCATTTCAAGAAACCATCAGTTTTTAATATCAGCACTGCTTCCTTCAAAAAGCACCTCACTTCCAGGGGACCAGAGCTCAATTATTTATTTAATTTTCAATTCTTCCAGTGACCATTTTCATGACTTTATCCAGCTGGGCTGAGAAAAGATCCCCCCAGCATTTCTCCACAAGTTGACTAGAGGGCACTGTAAAGACATCTACAAAAGGGAGAAAGTGTCCTTCTGTTCCTCCCCGTGAACAATAGCACTTTGACTTTTCCCCAGAAATAGCTCCCAGATGTTGGCTACTGACAATGCTACAGTTGTTACAGCAGGTGAAGAGGAACTCCCATCTTTTCCTGGAGTAATGGATTTCCTCTCCTGGAGTTCCAGTCTTCTGAGCACTCAGGCACAGAATTTCCCTCTTCAGATGGGTGAAACAAAGAGCAGCTTTCGAAGGGTTAGGAAAAACCACCAACTCATTTGTGAGGTGTAAAATAACCCTGCACACAAAGCAAAGGGATCCCCCATCCTGCCCTGCTCACACCCTGCTCGGGCTCCAGTCAAACCCCCAACTCTCCCAAGGTTCTGGGTGCTCAGACCCGAGGGAACTGGTTCCCCAAACCCTCACCAGGGTGAGACAAGGGTTTGGCTCCCTATGGAGACTCCCTGCTGGTTTGCAAACCAAGCCCAGACAATCAGCAAGCAGATTCTTTCCCTCAGACAGGGTTTGCGGGTTTTTTGCCAGACTGGTACTTCAAAAATGGTTTAAAACATAAATACAGAAAAAAATCCCCACACATCACAAAGAGAATTATTTGCTGAAGCCAATTACTCAAATATTCCCCAAGTGTAAACACACTGCAGCATCCAAGAGTGCATGGAGGGTGAAGCAACTTCTCCAATGCCAACGAGGTTATGGGGCACCCAACAGAACAAACTCACAGTCACTGAATGATCTCCTTCCCCCATATAATCACAGGCAATGGTCAAAAAAGGCACACAGAAAGAACCATTGGGAGGAGGAAAGAAACCTTGGTTTCTATGGGAAGATGGAAGCAAAAAAGGGGATGAATATGAAAAAAAACCCATGCAAGAATCAAACAGAAAGTTGGTGAAAGTTCCAGTGTCTTTCTGAAGACAGAGACCTCTGCTGCACCTCATGAAAGAGGAAAACATTCCTTACAAACACCTGTAATGTTGGATCAAGGGAGGAATATCTGAGAGGACCTGGAAACAGCAGAATGGCCATGTTGGATCAGAACAAATGGAATTCCTTTCCCTCAGCCCAGCCCAGTCCTGTGCTGTC
The DNA here is from genome assembly GCA_013397135.1 of Pachyramphus minor. Lineage (NCBI taxonomy): Eukaryota > Metazoa > Chordata > Aves > Passeriformes > Tyrannidae > Pachyramphus > Pachyramphus minor. The sequence goes on from VYXB01005383.1 coordinate 741,076, forward strand.
CCTGCAGTGCCGAGGAGATGCTGGGGAGCACCCAAAGCAGAGCCAACACCTCCCCAGATTCAGCCCTGAGCACCTGCCCACGCAACCAAGGGACACCCCAGCCACAGGTGGGGTTTGTTCCTCAGCCCACCAGCCCTGGGAGGAAGAGAACCAGGAACCTCTGCAGGCACCTCGGAGCTGCCCCAGAGAGGACAGGGCCGAGAGATACGAGTTCAGCATTGGATTCGAGGATCCCTCATTTAGGCAACTAATGTGGGAAGATCAGGATAATTGGTAAACTCTGTACACTCAGCTCATTGTACAGCCCCTTTCCCTCTCTGGTTCCCTCCCAGCCACCATCCAACCACACTATTGATCCACAATATATAAAAATATAATAACCTGGTAATGAGGATTTCATTGATCTTTCAGGACACTAGTGAAGAAATGAGAACAGCGGGAAGTAAGGAAGAGATGCACGTGTACACTACTGTGCACAACCACAATGTCACCATTAAACCTTATTTTAAAAGCATGTTTACATTGATTCTTATGGTCCATAAAACTCAGTATTTGTGAATGAGTTCATTAAATGGTGCCATGCTTTAATCCTTGGAGGGTCAAAAAAACAGACTTAGAAAAATGTAAGAATGAACCTTGCGATTTAGCACCCCTATAGTCAGTCAAATCCTTGGGTTCTGTATCCCAGGAATATGCCCCCCCATCCAACAGACACCACTCTGAGGCTGCAGACCTTCTAATTCTTTTTACACGTGCCCTTCATCTATGTATATAAACTTTATCCATACACACAACTCTAATAAGTTATATATACGCACCCCTATAGTTATATTCACCTGCCACTGGCCTCCATAACTAGTTATCTTTCCAACCTCTATTATTTGTAAGACAAGCATTTAAAAATTGTAAAAACCATCAAAAACATCAACCAGACACATCTTATTGGTGTCATCAATGAATCAGCCATATGAAAAAGGCATAAGCAAAGAAACAACATCCCAGGGCGGTGCCCACCAGGAACACACTTTCAGCAGCAGCTCAAATGTGTCACGGAGTCAACAGCTCCTTCGTGTTACTGTGTGTTACTCTGAGCACTGGATTTGTGCCATTTGTGCCATCTCAACAACAAACTCGTTTTACAAATGTCAAACTTTTTTATTTTGATCCTCCCAGCTGTGAATTCTGCAAACATTTAATGCCTTTTGCCCCGTTTGGCTGCTGAGGATCAGTAACACCCAGCATGTGCCATGGGCTCTGCCTGGCCCAGCCCCCCCTCCCCGAGGGAACATCTCCAAATCTTACTGACCCTTCATCAGCAAATGCAGGGACATCATTTGGAATAAAAAAAAAAAAAAAATCAAAATATCCCCAAGTCTTAGTTACTGCAACTTAATTATTTCAAGTGCAGTGAACATACACGGCGTAGTGCAAATTATTGGATTTCTGTTTCTCATTTTTATATATGAAATCAAGCAGCCATACTTCAGGAAGGGAACTGCAGCCTATTAACAGCATATTTGTATTCAAAACAGATCTATAAGAAACCCTAATTGCACTAATCCTTTACTGTACCTTTGCAGTGGTGTTATTTTACCCAGCTGACATTTTTCCATGACAGATTCATACAAAGCTGTTCCTGAGCTCTTCATAAGCCAAGGAAAGCTATGAGAAAAGGCGCAAATGCCTCAGTCTAACTCCTGATTCCCGAGGTCTGCTTTTTCCAAAGCTGGTGCACAGCTATCTACCAGGAAAAGGGGTGAAGGGAAGCCCCAGGATAACACTGACATTCCTGCCCCATCCCGGAAAGCCCCAGCATTGTCCATGTAACTCGGACGGAGAGCACAACCCCCGGGATGTTAATGGAGCACCAACCCATGGCCTGCCCCACCTGATGGCAGCTCAAAGTGCAGGAACACGAACCCAAAGCCCAGCTTTAAAAGCCTTACACAGATCCCTGTCTCTTCCCAAATTAACAGCCTGGGTTCCCGTGGCAGTGTCTGAACACCGGCAGCACTTTCATCTCTGCTGTTCCCTGCCCTCACCTCCCCAGTTCCCAGGCTCCACTGGAGCTTTGACTGGTGCAGCTTGTGGCAGAACGGAACAAAAAGCCCAACTGTGGCTTTGCAAATACATTAGCAAAAAACATTTGCAAGTATTAGCTTTGCAAATGTTTTATAGATGTGCAGAGAAAAAAACAGATTTATCTGTTCATTTATAATACAGATGATTTCAAAGTGGGAAAGTATTTTTCAAGAGGACTTACGTAAGTGTGGAAATACAAATATTGCATATATTAACTAAATTATCATATAGATATGGGGATTACATGAGTTACTAAGACAGAAATGCTTAAGAAAAACAAACTTGTAGGTCATCATTAGAAGGAATTTGCTTATATTCCTTTTATCCTGATTTCCCCATAACTGTAAAAGTTCTCATCTCAGTCTCACTAAATACATAAAACTCCTGAACACTAATTTGACTAAGGAGAGCAGGAGGGGTTTAGTGCAAAACTCCTCAGACCCAGCTGAGAGATGTGCTCCTTGGGAGCATTCCTTGTGCCCACGAGAAAGGGCAAAAAGGCAAAGCCAGCACAGGTGATGGATTGTTTCAGGCTGTTCATCCAACAGATCCATTCCAAGGTGTCCATTCAGGCTGCTGCAGCCTGTCCTCCTGCCATGCATCCCTGGGAGAAGCCTGGCTCCACCTCCAGGATAACTGCCTTTTAGGAGCCTCTCCTAAGGCCGAGCAGCTCAGCTTAACAAAGCTTGACACTGCCACAGCCCCATATGGGAGGCACAGCTCTGGATGCTGCTTCCCTCAGCCTGCCAGCTCTGCTCTGGCTGATCCCAGATGGAATGGCACACACCAGACACACCTGCTTGGTTACCTGAAAGCTTCCAGGGCAAGGTTTTGCTCTGCTCAATAGGAAGCAGAATTTTTCAGCTGAAATAACAATACTCAAGCAGGACCCAGAGCTGCACTGTGTGTTCGTGTCAGGGAACAGGACTCCATTCACACAACTTCATTTTGAAGCTGTTAAACAAACAGACAGACCTGATGAAATATTAATTTGACTAATTACGGCAACAGAACCCCAGAAGGAACTAACAACTCTACCGAAAACAGAGCAATACCTGTTTGCAGCACTGACAAGTCTCAGACGTGTGACAGATGGCTCCCAAAACCTGGGCAGACTGTGCTGGTTTCAGCCTTGGCTTGGGCTCTGCTGCCTCAGTTTTTGAGATGTAAAGACTTACCTGGCTGGGGAGAGGCAGAGTGTGAGCTACTGAACAGGACTTCGAGGTGAACACAGGACACAAAGTGCTTACAACTCAACAGTTCTTCCAATTCATAAACTGTAACCACATCACATTCGCCTTCACCTGACAAAAACTCTTCAACCTGCTTGGACAGCAGACACAAACTACCTGGCAACTTACTGCCCAAAATGACAATTTGGAATGATACTACTTCATAAAGCATAATCTGGATGCAGTTCTTTGTGCAAGAGACCCCTGGAGCTCATCTGGCCCAGCCACCTCCCCAGGCAGGTCCAATTAGATCAGGTGCCTCAGGGAACTTGTCCACTAAGCTTTAGGCTTCTTCAGGATGTGCAACAACACGAGAGCAACAGGTGTGTGAGGATCTGAAGCAGGAAAGCTGTGGTGAGATCCATACTCCCAAACTGGCTTTCCATTATTTCATATCACAGAATCCCAGGATCACTGAGGTTGGAAAAGCCCTCCAAGGTCACCGAGTCCACCCTGTGCCTGATCCCCACCTTGTCCCCCAGCCCAGAGCACTCAGTGCCACATCCAGTCCTTCCTTGGACACCTCCAGGGGTGGGGATCCACCACCTCCCTGGGCAGCCCCTTCCAATGCCTGACAGCCCTTTCCATGGGGAAATTCCTCCTGATGTCCAACCTGACCCTCCCCTGGCACAGCCTGAGGCCATTTCCTCTGTCCCTTGTTCCCTGGGAGCAGAGCTCGAGGCCCCAGGTCCCCTCTGAGCCTCCTTTTCTCCAGGTTGAGCCCCCCCAGCTCCCTCAGCTGCTCCTCACACGACTGACTCTGGATCCTTCACATTTCTGACATATAACCGTGAGCTTTAGTTAAACATCTACAAATTAAAAGTCCCAAAGTCACAGGAAGCAGCACAAAGTCACAATAATGGCAACATCAGGAAAGATCATTTTTGAGGAATCCAGCAGTGAAAGCTACACAAAGTGCCTGATCCATCTGTCACCACACCTGGGAGGGAACAAGGAGGAGGGCACCACAAAGCCACACACTCTGGGAATCCCCTGCTCCAGGTGCTCAGATGGGTGAGGGGCAGAGCAGCTCTGACCCCCAGCACAGCATCAACAGCACCCGCTGCTCAGCCCAGGGACAGATCCTTGGAGGAACCAGGGGCCTGTAACACACCCTCCCCTCACCTGGGCACGATCCCTGCACTGTCCAGCTCGCTGACACTCTAATCATGGGTTTGTTTGTGCCACCAGTGCTGAGAGCTGTGCTGTTTGGGCACTAAGAGCAGAGCACTCAAGCCCAATGACCGGTGGAGAGCCTGAGCCATGACTTGAACCTTGAGTCTGAACTGTCACCTGCCACAGCGTCCTTCAGTGTCCCAAACATCTCTTCACATCATTTCCTGCCTCCAGCCCAGCTCCAAACTGCACAAGGTGATCCCAGCCCTGCCTGTGAGGACAGTCACTGTAACTACAGGTGTGACTGCTCCCTCCAGGTCAGCAGCAATTAATACCCCCAGCATGGAACACCAGGACCTCACCACGCTTCCACTGCTGTCTCTGCTCATTCCCTTTAAATCCAACCTGCCAGGGCTGCCTTTCTTCTCTATTTTAGGTCCCTACCAGTGTCTGTCATCAGTTTTTCGTGCATCCTTCCCATTTGCATCCCAGTCTGTGCCTGTTGCAACAAGCTTTCTGTTTTAAATACTACACGTTGACAGAACTCCATTAAAACATAAAGTCATTTGCACAGCTCCAAAAGATGTTACAGTAAAGCCTTTCCCAGGTTCTCTCAGAACTCCTGTTGTAATTTGTCCCTTCCTGAGAAAGCCACAAGCCCTCGGAGCCGCAGGGCCCCACTGACCACCACAGACACCATCACAGAGCTAAAAATTCCTTTGGTCTCATTTTCCCTGTCCGCTCCGAGGTTTTATTTAAATAGCCTGTGCAACCTTCTCCTGAGAAACTCTCCTAACCCAAACCTACCTCAATCACGGTATAATCACATAATTAGATTGTGGTCCCTGGTAAGTCTGCTATTAGCACTTCCAAGCCATGTTTAAGGGGATAAAAAAGCTTTATTTCAAGTAGTTCACAGCACATGATGAGTATCACAAAGGGGAAGCTCTATTTTCTAGCAGAGTAATTTACACTTTTTAAACAAAAAAAAAATTCCACGACAAAAATTGTCATATAATGTGTGGTGGTGTGGTTTTTTTGTCTAGTTTTTCTTGGTGGTTTTTTTTTTTGTTTTCAGATCTACAAGCAGAAAATGGAGCTGCTGAACCACCTCCTTTCAGTCCTAAAAGGGGTGAAATGCAGCTTTCCAGGAGAGCCAAGAACTCATGTCACTGTCAAGCATGAAAAAGTCCCAGACAAGAGCATGTAAAATCGTTGTATTGGCTCCGTAACAGGAACATCCCCTGCTACAGATGGGATTAGGAGGGAAAGGGGGAAAGCTGAGCTGGGGAACTGGTCACAGAAGCAGCATCTCCGAGGTGATGCACTTGAACAACTCAATTCTGCAAACACAAATAAAACCTGAGCACGTTCACTGTGTTTTTAAACCAAAACCTGTTAAGTTGGTGTAAAACATTGTTTTTCTTGGATTTCCTGGCTTTGCCTCACTCAGTACCATGCAGTGCTGAGGTCCTCCTTCCCTTGCCACACTGTTACCTTGCTTGCACATCAGAGGGAATATAAATCACAGAATATGAAGCAAAGTAAGACGCTTCACCTTTACTTCATTAGGGTTTCTCTGCAGAGGAGATTTCTTACAGCCAATATTAAAATGTAATTACTTTGCCTCCCAAAGTTTTCAAATACATGGCTTGAATGTATAGGAGTTGTTTTTGTGAACATGAAGTAAGGGAGAGAGGAGAACGTTATTCCCATTTATCCACTCCAGCAGCTTCAGTTGTAACAGCACCTTCTCCCCAGCCACAGCAACCCATGCCCAGCTTCCTCCCTGCTCTGGCTGCTGCTGAGGGAATCATTAAATATTTGGCACAGGAGTTTGTGCCAAGAACAAAAACAGAGGAACCCCAACCAGGGCAGGCAGATGGGCCAGAGCTCAGCGAGCCACGGGCTATAGTGTGTCAGGAATCCTACAGAATGAGACATTATGTAACAATATCAAATCTGGGCACCCAGAGCTGGGTCACCTGCATTTCCCTGCCTGCACACAGTGCAGGCACCCAAAGACAAGTACTGAAAAATCATCTCACACGGAGTTAGTGCCAAGTTATTTTTATATACTCATATATGAAATTATGCACAGCAGCACAGCTGCAAAGGGATGTACACGCTGATGTGCAAAGCACAAATTAAGGCAGACCTATCGACGGGGCAGCTGCTAAATCCCTGAGTTTTGATAAAGCATAGATGAGATCATTTGAGACTTAACCAATAATGGCATTAGATACACCTTGGCATTCCAATTAACTCCCCTGCTCCAGTGTCCGAGGGCTCCTCATCAATCTGCTCAGCCAGGCTGGCCCTGTGCTGGCCCAGGGCTCCTCTGGACGAAGCTCCACTTCTGGCCCATTTTCAGTCCCAGCCAACCTGGGAAATGAACCTGGGCTGCACCTCAAAACCTGTTTAACAGTTAAAATAGACACAAAAGAAGGTAACCTTGGATCCCAGAGCCACCTATTCCAGAGTGGTAATCCAGGCCAACTGTTTTTACCACGAGGTATTTAATCAGTGATCTTGAGAACAATAATTATCTAGAGACACTGGAGAATCTGGGGCTGCACTGCAGGACACAGGATGGAAAAAGACACAGAGTACAGAAGGACACTGTAATGAGGACTCTGTCTGGAATATGTGAGAAGAGCAAGGTCCCACAACCGCAACAAACTGTCACAAGTTCCTTCTGCACCAAAACCAAATGCCTGAAGGGCTGGTGGCTATAACCCCCCACTCCACAACCCCAAAGCCCAGCAGAGGCCACACTCTACCCAAGCACCAGGCTGGGAACATGACAAGGGCAGCTCGTCAGGTTTGCATAATGTGCTTTTAGTTCATAGGGAAAAAATTACTAACTTGGTCAAAACTCACTGTTAGACTAAGGTGTCTTTGGGATCTCATCGATTAAATTAAATATCATTAATTTTGCATGCAACTCATAGATCATTCTCTAAATGCTATGCCAAAAATCTAATTGAGTCTTCATTAAGTGATCAGATGGGAAATGGGAGCTCTTCCCCCACTATACACTTCAAGGTTAAACTGCAGCTCACCAAGGACTGCTAAGAACTGCCTCAGACCCTCACCTTCAGTCACCACACAAAACCCTCTCTTTTATTCACTCCAGATTCCCCCTTATTAGCCAGCTCCTCCTCCCAGCTCACCGGTAACCTTGAAAGGAGCAGAGGTGGAGCTACTGAAGGAAGACAAAGGCGCTTAAGAAAAAGGAAATTATTTCAGGCTACAATTAGAGTATCCTACCAGCCTACATTATGCTATTTGGAAGGTTAAATTTAAATTAAACTCAAGCTGCATTTTCAGTCACCTGCTTGCCACTCACTGCCCTTCTGTGACACCAGTGTCAGGGCAGAACAACTCCTGAGCTCCCCTCCACCACCAAGTGCCACGGCTCTATTTGGCCACCCCTCTGTTATTTGTGGGTAGTGGCAGAAGAAATCTCCTCCTCTGGTGTTTCACAATTAACAACCAGACTTAGAAAAAGTGGGTAATTAATTACACAAAGGGCAACACCACTGGTGTAAAGAGCAAAGCAGAAGAGGCAATAAAGTTTATCACCACCAAGAGGGTGTGCTGCTACTGCCAAAGTAAGTATGGAAGGTAATGTCAGATCAGGACTGTAAACAGAACTAATTTTTTCAACATATAGGATGGAAAAAGCCCTCAGCTAATGCCAGGCAACCGAGTGGGACTGCCAAGGGATGTGAGAGGCCAGGCAGGAATATGGGCAGGCTCCTGGCTGGCAGGAGGATCCAAGGGGAAAGGACTGAGGTCAGTGGGACAGGAGTGACAGGGCACAGCGCTCTGGGTTTGGGGAAGGCTTTGGAAAATTCATCTGGTGGTTGGGTTGAAGAACAGCTCTGCTCTGGGGCAGGGACAGAGAACTCTCAACCGGGCATTCCTGGAGGTTCAGGGCACACCTTTTTGACTTGATTAGTCAAGAAATGAACACCTGCCCTTTGTCTTCCTCTATCCTTTTGTGTTACACCACAGGAGGAGGAGTATTAACACAATCCAAGTCATTAATTTTTTTCCTCTCACTCCAAATATGTATATTCACATTCAGCCTTTATCATCCTGCCCTGTAATTACACCTTTAGATCATAAGCTTCTTATTTGACCATTATTTCAGCGCAATTGGTACAGTCATAAATACATTTTTTTCTGTGAGGAATATCTTGTACAGATGGTGTTTTGAGTGTCCCCAAATCATGGGTCCATTATTGAGCCAAGCTGAAAACACGCCATCAATTTTCACTGAACTACTGATCAAGTGGGGCCAACCCCAACAAGAGACGCAGAGTACCAGGAATCTCCAAGCAAGTAGTTGGAATGAGCCATGGCATTTCCAATCCCATACAAGGAGAGAACTTAAAAAACCATATTTGAACAGCTTGCTGAAGTGCAGACTACTTGTAGGAGGGCTTCAGCAGATCATGCACTGATTACGGTGAAAGAATGTGATCCCACCTGCAGAAAACACAGCTGATTTTTTTAAGCCTGTTCTCTCAGCAGTAGGAAACCTGCCCTGGCTCCCCCAGTCTGCAAATGAGAATAAACTCGGGTTATCTCAGCTCAGGTGAGTCACAGGGTGGGAGGGATCACAGTAAGTCAGGGGAATTTAAATATTACGGGTGAGTGTTAGATCCCCACATCTGCTCTGCAGTGAGCCACTCCATGTGCTATGGCAGGAGTGCAGTAAAGAACCATTCTGCACACACTCGTCCTTTCCTAAGGACTGGCACTGCCAGGAGTTCCAGGGAGGCTTTAACAAACCCCAGCTGGGCAGGCAGGGATCCCCCACTGCCCTGGGCACAGGCTGGCTCCAGGCTGGGCACTACTTCAGTCACCCAGTTACTCTCAACAAGCTCCTTCTTCGCTCGATTTTCGCATTCCCTCCAGCCCAGTTTGTGAAATGAAAACGAAAACCAGAATAACTCCTCCTCATAAAACCCTGGGCTGATGCTGCCCTCAGAGCTGCCAGTCCCTGAGCAGTTCTGTGTTCCCCTCCTCCTGAGGGCCCATTCTGAGGTTTGCAGGGATGTCCAAGCCCAGGGGGCAGCCCTGGCCCCGCTGGGAGCCGCCCGGCCCGTCACTGGCACTGCCACATCCCCAGCAAGGTAACACCTCCCGGCTCCTTCTCACTGTCACTGCCCAAACTGCAGCTCCAGCCTGAGCCTTGTTCCCCCCGGCAGTGGGGGGATGAAAAGCAAGATGGGCAGAAGAATGGTCTCTCAGTCATGCCACTCCAGCAATAATGTTTTTTTTTTCCCAGCTAAGCTTTCAGCAGTCAAAAATGGGAAAGATTATAGACACAGAGCCTGCAGTTCCATTCAAAAAGATCTTTGTTAGCAGCGGCAGAGAAAAGAGGAAAAAAGCCCACAGAATTCCTCCACTTAAAGCACAACCTCCAAACATATGCTTACAATCCTGGAAATCTTTGGGAGATTCAGTGTGTTCAACAGCTGCAGCCAAGCTTACAATGAACATCGCAAATAAATGCTAATGAGATGCTTATAGATCCTGAACAAATTGATTTACTGAGATCTTGTCGAGTGTCTGCTATTAAGGGTTTGTCAGAGTAAACAACCAAATCCTTATAAACAGAAGTGACTCATTCATTACAACTGGAAAAAGAAAGACATAATAACCTAAGCTTTAGTCCAGGAAGATGATAAAACAAGCTCTACACACACGTTATTTACCAAAAAATAAAAATTGTATTTCTGAAAACACTATTAGAAAACATATGTCTAGCTTAGCTCGCCAGAGAGCTACAGATGAGTTTGCAATACCATGAGTACACTTACACACTCGATAAAGTTATCAATATAAGAACCAGCCATAATAAAACCACTTACATAAAGCTTTAGAATAAACCCACGTAAACCAGATGCATAACGAGTTCATACTCATGTGCCAAATTGTTTTACAGCATGTTGTTTTAGTACAACCCGTGTGTAACCAACACCTTGGAAATCAAATAGGTGCAAACCCATTTTCTCACAAAAAATCTTACTGTTTGGAAGATTACATTTTATTGTGAACAGTAAATTACACAGGAGAAGCGAGGTAAAGCTGCAGCAGCCCCATATCAGAGGAAGAAAAGATGTCTCTAGTTCAATTAAACTGAGATGATTCCATACTACTACAACTGTCCAGCATGGAGAAGTGTAGGAGTCCTTTTTGGGCATTCACCCATAGGATGTGAATGTTTAATAACCTTGTAACTGCAGGCAGGGAAGGTGGTAACAGGTGCCCCCTGATCCAGCACAACCAAGGAGCTCCTCTCACAAAACACAAGCCCAAGGAAGTGAAATTCTCTGGGCTGGGATAAAAAGCAAGGGCCACTTTATTCACACTAATGGTCTTTGGGGAGGTTGCCCAAAAAAACTCTTTAGTAGGAAAAGCAAAGAAATGCAAGAAATATGAATCCCTTCATCCTTTCCCTCTCCACAAGTCCACTTAGTGAAATCCTGGCAGCTCCTGAGGGAAATCAAACCCACCAGTCTCCACCTCCTGCTCGGGCAGCAGCAGCCCCAGCCCCACACCCATGGCCGTGTCTGGAAGGCCATTTCCAGGAGATCCTCGGGAAAGGCTGATGTGCTCCACTGCTCCTACACACTCTGCCCCTGCCTGCAGGTACCACAGCCCAGGGGGAAGGATCCCTTTCCTCGAAGAAGGGCAGGGCTGCAGGGTTGTTCCACCTGCAGCTGTACTACAGACCTCCATCACCAACACCTCTCCTTGTACTTGCACAAAGCAAAACATCAGCTGACATTCCGAGAGCCCTCTGCCAAGAGGATGCACAAAACCCAGTCCTCTGAGCTTTCAGACCCTCCACTGGGACCCAGAGAGCACATCCAAAATAAAGCACAAGTCTCCAGATTTTCTACACTCCTCACCTTAAGCCACGTAAAGCCATTTCAATATTTCTGCAGCAACATCAGGAGAACTAAACCCCAGGTTTTCCCCAAAGAGGCCCTAAGCTCCCAAGCGAGTGACAAATCAGCTCTGGTGACTGTGAGAAGGAACAAGAAATCTGTCCCAGGAATTCTCTTCCAGGGCAAATACAAAGTTCCCACTGTTCTGTCTGCACCGGGATTCTAGTCAGGGAAGCTCCTGTTGCCACTCCATGACATTCCTGGAAAGGTGCAGCCCTGGCACGCTCCTGTGTGCTGGTGTTGAAGCACACCCTGCTCAGGTCAGGAACAGCCCCGCCTCGTACAGAGAGATCGATGGGAAACCTCTGCCAAGAGGAGCCATCCAGGACTGGGCGCGGGGATGCCGAGATAATCAGGGAGCTCCTCTGTCTTCCTTCGAGCCCCTCACAGGCCAGGAGTACAATACAGCAACACAATGGGATGTGTCCTTTGTGAGAAACGCTCCTAATGCTGCAAAACGGCTCCTCTGGGGAAAAAAGGTTATTGGAAGTGACTCCCCCACCCCAACTGCGGGGCTTAAAAACACATCAGCTCACTGCTGCAGACACAGGGCCACCTGCAATTTCTGTACACGGTGCTTTCACCAGAGTGATGCAGTTTTATTATTTTTTTTGGAGTCTTATAAGCTGAAAAACATATGGGAATGGGGTTATACAGACATGCATTTCCCAAGACACTCAATGCAGAAAAAAACACCAGCTATGTTCAGGCAGGTCTCCCCAGAGTAATCCTATTTTTGAGCAAGACAAGACTAAGAAACAAGGAGAGAAAGGACAGTGTCAAAACAGGACAGAATAATTAAATAGTTTATAGAATGCCTGTCTCTCTCAACCTGAATGCAGTAACCAAAAATAAAACCAGGATTACTCAGAATTTTGTAAGATTTTGACATCTTACAAGGAAACTCCAAACCACTTGCCCTAACAAAGTTCCAGTGCTCCATATGAAAACTGAAGCAGTTCAGAATAGTTCCTCACCTCCACAAAAACAAACAAGTTCAGGCCCACCAGGTGAAGGGGATGAACTGGGACAGCAAAGGCGCTGCAAGCAAAGCCTGGTGTATGACATCAAGGCATCCACAAAACCATCCCAGTTCAGAAACAACCCTTCTTCTCCCCGACTCTTGTCGGTTGAGAGTTGCTCAGCACGTTCCAGGGCCAGGAAGGCAGGACAGGAACTCAGGTACATCCCAATTAGTGCTGCAAAAGGCCACCACTTTTAGCAGTATAAAATAACCGATTCCAATGGTGAACAACAATGTCCTTTCCCGAGGTGTGAAGAGGCAGCACTTCACTCCTGCTCACACAGTTCTTCTGCAGCCTCCAGCCCAAAATGCCCACGTTTTCTTCAGCAGTTCTTCCCCTTCACCGGCTTTATCTGGTGAGTTTATCTGTCCCTCTTTCATCAGGTTGATGATCCCAAACCAAATAATTGCGTTTGGCTTTTCTTTTTTAGTCTTTAAAAATAAAGAGCTCCGGGAAAGAGACAGATTAAAACATAAACAAGTTATGTTTTGTTAAAGAAAAGATAAAGCTTACAGCATTTTCCATTTGAAGTTACAGACATTTGTAATAACTAGCAAGTTCAACAGGTTTTTATAATTTAAATAGTATTCTATAAAATGGGGTTAAGCTGTGCAATTTCAGAAAATGAAAGAAGAGAACAGATTGGGAGATACCAGCAGCAACCTTTTCATGGTAGGAGTTTCAATAATGGTGTTTTGGACACTTTACTTCCACCCTCCACAGAACAGTGATGGGATTTTAACTGTACACAGATTAACAGTGCCACAGCACACTCCAAGGAAAGCTATTTCCCAGCTCCTGGATGCAAACGTGAGGCTGCTGTGAGCTGCTGGTTTTCCCAGGATGCCAGTTTGCCTCCCAAACACTCTCATGCAAAAAGCTGAAGCTATTTATTAAACCCATTCGAACAAAAATTAAAATCAACCCAATGCACAAGTGTTCTGTAACAAGCAGGCTGGAAAGATGGGCATTACCAACAGCATTGATTTTCCACATCCAGGAAATAAGGATTCCTGAAGCTTGAGCATTTTGGAAAATAAAGTAGTTTTGTCCTTTAAGTGGACTGGAGTAAATCCCTTCCCACTCCAGCATGGAGTGTTTGCTCTGGAAAGGACATTCCCAGTCCCACGAGCCTGTTTCTACACTCACACACAACTCCACCTTTCTCTCAGCTTTTCAGATTTCCCATTCTTTTGTTCCTGCAGGAAAAGAATCCACAGAAGCCTGACAGGGAGCTCTCCAAGAGCAGAACTCCACGGCAACACACAGTGTAGGAATGGTTCGAAATTCGTGGCTTTTCATTTTAATTTCCACCCTCAAATTTAAATAAAAGCAGCAGATGCTGCATCTAAGAAGCTGCAAAGACAGAACACCCAGATGTTTACTCATCCCACAAAAACACTGGCATTTTTCTAAACGTAAAAGAGAAAGATTTGGGGGTTTAATCTGTGCAAAACTCCACTGTCCAACTTCAATGCCTTTCCCAAGACCTGTCCTTTCCCTCCAACTCTTTGGCAGAGATGGGATGTGTTTGCAAACAGGACCGTGTCTGACACGACCCAGGCCTCAACTGAAAATCCACCCCTGACTTCAGAACAGGAACATTGTTTGGTTTTCCTAAAGCAGCCACTGTCTGACCACAGTGTGAGTGAGAAACTCGAGACACCTCCCAAAGGGCACAGAACAACAGTTTGTTTGGGATTGAGACAAACACAGGTTTCCAGGTTTTTAAAGAAAAACATGGCAAACGTTTCACATCTCTCCTGTTACATTAACATGGAGAACACAGGTATCATTCTGTTAACGCTCAAGGAAACTCAAATCCTGAGCAATCCTAAAATCACAGAATCACTGAGGCTGGAAAAGACGTTTAAGATTGAGCCCAACTGTTAATCCAGCACTAAAACACATCCCCAAGTGCCACATACTCCAGTGGTGCCAGTACAGATGGAAATGTGTGTGCTGTAACCCCTCTACAGTCAGAACCACACATGAATTTCACATGGAATAGGAATTCTGCCATTGATATGGCTAAGCATTTATTAGAAATCTATATTCATACCCAACTTCTTAGCACAGGCCAAACTTACAAACTGAGAAGACAACACAAGAGATACCCACAAAAGTCAGTGACGCAGGAAGTCCCCCCAGGAATCCTAATTTTTTTCAAGGAATTAGAAGGCAACTNGCCCACAAAAGTCAGCAACGCAGGAAGTCCCCCCTTTTCAAGGAATTAGAAGGCAACTCCAAAACAGTAACTATTTACACAGAATAAAGCCACAAAGCATTAGGATGTATTTCAATTCCTTGTGTTGCCTCTGTCCACAAGGTTTAATTAGAAAAGTCCTGGTTTTAACACACATAATTGACCACTTGACTGCATGACCAACAAGTGTGAAAAGCTGCCCATCACAGACTCCTCTGCTCAAACCTGGGGGATCCTCAGGGATGTATCTGCCATCACAGAACACCCTGCATTGTAGAGACAGACCTGTTGGAATTGTTTTAGGAAGCAGTCATATATAAATCCTGTAACTGCTGGTTAACAGGCAATGAATGTAAAGAGATTGTAAACCTGGGAGCATATCAACAATTCCCATTTGTAGTCAGGAAGAGGAGGGAGTGACACTCCTGTTTTCTAGCTCATGTGGCACAGCAGTGCATTAATAAAGAAGGAAACCCTCCTTGCAGCAGAGAACCTGCACACTGTGTCTCAACAGCTCCAGGATTTGCAAAATACAACACCCCCTGAATGGAGAGGTGGAGAAGCAGCATCACAAAAGGATGCAGAAAAATGCATGAGAGGCAGCTGGAAGCCTTATTTTTGTTTAAGTAGGATGCATTTCCTAGAGTTGTCTCCACTTTGATTAAGAAAACATACATAATACCACACTGGGCAGGACCTGCACTTCAGTTTCCAGCAAGACACCAGCAGCTTTTCCTCATTATTGTTTAAGTGAAAACATCCAAGCCTGCCCATTCTCTAAGTCATTCCCCCAGCACCTAGAGCTGATATACCCAAATTGTAGGGGGTAAACCACTGCTCAGACTTTGCTGCCCCATTTGTGCCCTGCCCTTCACCACCACCCCCACTCCAGCCTGCTGGGGCAGCAGGGCCCATGAGTTCCATCCCCACTGTCTGATGTGGTTTCTCTGCAACTCGTTCTTAACCGAGCTCTTCACTTCACCAAGTGACTCATCCCACTTCAGGGTCCACCTCAGGCTCCTCTCCAGCCTTTGCCTTGACACACAAGGAAATAGGTTTAAAAGCTTCAGTAAATTACATGTTGTGCCCTGGGCAAAACACCTGAAGACAAACTAAGAGGACAAACGCTGTCAAATCACAGCAACTGCCTTTTAGAGCCATCCCAGCAATTAAATATTGACACTCTCTTTCCTTTTGTGTAATTCAAAGCAAACTACAATAACAAGTCGTGGTAACACTGAGAAATAAAGCCATACTGAGGTGACTGAGCCCTTGCAAAGCATTGGCTGAGTGACCAGCCAGGAAACACCAACACTTGTCACCCCTTCCCAGGAGCGAGGCCGATAGTGCTGCTCGTTCCCTGTCCCTGCAAAAGGGAAGATGCTTTCAAACATCTTTTCTGTCGTTTCAAAGACATAAATCCCCCACCCACCCTCGCAGCGTGTTCTTCGCAGCATTTCCATGCCTGATATAAAGTGCCTGTGGAATAAAATTGGACGTTTTCATGAACTAAATCTGTCAGCTAATAAAAGTGCTGCTTCCTCATAGCAAGTCCAGAAGTGTGGGCCAAGATTTCAGAAAAAATGAGAACCAAAGACAAGGTGAGGAGTGACAGTATTGCAGAATTAACCTGTTATATACATATCTATGCCTTTGCCTCTCGGATAATTGCTAAGATAAGATAAAGAACACAATTTCACACTTTCTTCAAATTACAAAGAAAACACGGTCTTGAAAAATAACGTGACATAAATGTGATAGAAGCAATCAACACCACAGGCTTGGGGGATTTGGAGAGGTTGAGGTGTTTGCCTTGTGGGTTTTGTTTTGTTCTTTAGAGAAACCAACATCTGGTGACTTCTGAATTACCCAGTTTGAGGCTACTGCTTCATAAAGGTATTACAGTATCACAAATTATATCTTAGAAATGGCATACAACTTCACTTTATACAAGTGACTGTCCAAAAACCAGACCTCATTAACAAAGTAAACCTCATGGGTCCTTTTAAACAGGACCTACCCTACAGTATTTAACATTACAGTGGCAGTTTTTACACAACTTCTGTGCATTTGAAACCAAAATGCAAAATACTTTGAAACTTAGCATGCAGCAATTTTACTCGGCTTCAGCCACAGAAGAGAATTTTGAAGTGAAGCCGCATTAATTCTTCAATGCAGAGAATGAGCAGCACGTGAATAATTTATTGATGGCTTTTGCTCCATGTCAGCAGCTTTGCTGGAGGAAGTGATCTTTATGAAGTCCCCCAGGAGTCCAAGAAGTTAAAGATGGGCCAAGGAACCATAGGATTTTTGTTGTGCAGAGGCAGCAATGCCACTCCAGGTGTGGGGGTGTCATGGTGCTTCCCAAACATGAGAGTTCCACAGAGCCCAAATTCACGGGGCTGAGAGAGCAGATCCATGAGCTCATCCCACCCACGTGGGCACCTTTCCAACCACTGGTAAGGTGGAACAGGATCTCTTGTGGCTCACAGGGAGGCATCAGGATCCCAAGTGGCTCTCAAGCTCCACTTTAAGCCCAGTGCTCCAAGACAGACCTCCCAGCCCAGACACAGGAGCTCCTGGGAACAGGAGGAACACGTTTCTGTGGAACACACTGGGGGGGGCTGGAAGTACTGGGTGAGGACCAGGAAATGTGACCAGAGGAAAGTGGCTCAGACAGAACAGGAAATGGGATGGAACAAGGGGAGAGAAACACAACCAGAGAGGAACACTCAGAACAAGAGCCCATGGCCAGGAACTGCATCAGCAGCTCCTCAGCAGGACCATGAGCAGCTCAGAACCACCATATGAAGGGAGGCAGCAGCCCCAACATCCATTCACCTCCTCTTTACACTTCCTGGTGGAAACTTATCTTTCCCACCACATCTTCATCGCTGAGCAATGTCTCCCCACAGCATTCCCTGCCCAACCCACAGCATCTCCTTGGCACCACAGCTCCTCCCAGGGAAGTTCTTTGCCCTCTGAGGATCTAAGAACCTACTGAGGCACCTGCAAACCTGCAGCTCCCTCCCCTCAGGCACCCACCGGTTCCACATCATGCATCTGATTTGACAAAGAACTTAAATAATGGAAATAGCACTAAGACCAAATCAGTTTCCCCTCATTTGTCCAAATCCTTTTGTCACTTCTAATAAAGAATATGCAGCCTGCTTTTATGACAGACTCTATAAAACCCTTTCTTTGTCCCAGGGGGATTAGATGTGAAGAAATGCTTTATATGAGACAAGGTAACTCTCTGAAATTCATACATAAGCAGAAATATCCTGCTGTTAGTTAAAAACCAGGTGAAGGTTGTGCAGCAGTGCTTACAAAATGAATGAAATGATTGACTAGTTTATTGTGTACCCTGGACTGGTGGCGAGTTTGTACTGAAAACGAAGGGCCACATTAGCAAAGGATCTGGAAGATGGGGGGGAGGAAGTAAATTAAAAAGTCAGGGAGAGGATAACTGATTCAGTGAAGCAAATTAAGTGTTTTAAAGCTACTGGGACTCTGGAACACAGCACAGCTCAACAAAAACAAAACAACAACAACAAAAAAAATCAAGGCAAACATAATTAACCACTGCTCTGGAAAGCCAAGACTCAAAGCACCAACCTGCCTTAAGTTTGCTGATCACTCAAAATTGAGTGCTACTAAAACAATTTACCATTAACTAATATTTAATTTCATTTCTGCAGTAGATTCTCCAAACTTCTGCACCAGACCTTAGGCACAGCAGCTGTGGCTGCCACAGATGGCTCTGCAGTAAATATGAACGTAGTTCTCCGCCAGAGAGAGCCAGAGGCAGGACACGGAGAACATGCGAACAAAGAGAGCCACAGAAACACAAATTTCATCTCCTACCTAAACATCAAAACATATCCAAGTCAGCTTTTCCACTATTTCCAGAATGAGAGTTTTCACCTAAAATAAAGCCTACATTTGGAGCTGGCCTTTGCTATGCCACACCACTCCACCCCAGGCTCAGCCCAGCACCCTGAGCTGAGTGATACCCAACACACTTCTGGCTTCAAAAATATGGGGCTCAAACCTAAAGAGACTCCATTTTCCTTTTTTCCCTGCTCACAGCAGGCTGTGGGGTAAATTAATGCCTCAGCCTGCAGTGACTGTGGATTAGGCCAGTCTTGTCAATAATTAATACAGCTCTGTAGAGCAAAAGCACAGCAACAAGCAAGATTAACCAAAATCCCCTCTGCTGTGACACCAGCTTTTACCCCTGCTCAATGTGCACACACAGACTTAGAGAAGGACAAGATTATTTATGACCTGAACGTAAAAGGGTTGGGGTTTTTTCTCCTTTCCTTTCAAGAAAGGCCTTATTAAACAAACATTGTTATTGTAACAACAATAAATTGAAATAGTAACAAATATCATTTTTTTAACTGGCCTCTAACTTATCTAAGATCTTAATCACCCAAGTTCTTTTCAAGCCTTGGGGATTCGAGACTCCTAATGCACCAAATGGGAAGCACTGAACAAAGGCAGCAGCTCTGCCATTCCATGGGCTCGGGCATTGTGATCCGTCTGCTGGAAAACAACAGATGAGGCAGGAGCAGACCTTCAGCAGCCCCATCCATGGGGAGATTATCCAAAGCAGTTCCCAATTACAAAGTGTTCATCAGATTGGATCTATGGGGAGCCACGGCCAGTATTTGGATGCTCCCCCTGTCCCCTCTCTGGATTTTCACGCTGCACAACTACTCCAGTCCTTACCATCTGCAAACGGCTTGGAAGGGAAACAATTAATTTGCAAAAGAGCAGATCATTCTAAAAAATCATTTTAACAGCTCTAAGTATCAAATAATGAAATAAAACACAGAAAACCAATCAGTTGCAGCCTAAATTAATTTCTTCGTGAGGACATTTTTCTTCAATCAACCCCCTCTCCTGGATAATCCTGGATTTCAGCTGTTTTGTTCATTGTGCATCTTAACGAGGCCACTGCGACTGAAGGACATGACCCGATTTCTTCTGAGGTCAATGGTTATCAGTAGAACTGGAACAATACAAATTTCTCCCCAGAACACAAGAAAAGCACTGAATCTGCAATACTTCTGGTGAATTTTCAGCTCTGACCCTTCATTTTGACAGAAGTTCTTCAAAACCATTTTTGCGCGACCAAACACAACCGCTGGGCACCAATGGCCACGTATTGATCTGGGGGAAGATGCAGCCTCAAGGAATGAGGTGCTCCATGCCAGCCATGACCCATGCAACTGCTACAAAGCAATACATAGAAGTCCTTTTTTCACCTTCAAAACAGGTGTTCAGAGGTGTTTCCAATCTTTTTGTGATGAGTGGGACAAATGGTAAACACAGAGCTCCGGTACTGCAGGGTGGGCACCAGAAGTATTAAGTTTATCACTCAGCTCACATTTAAATGAACACCAGTTTAAACACCTTTCTGTTATAATCCTGAAGCTGTGAAGGGACAGATCAGGTAACTCCAGCTGCGTTATCCATCCCCTCACTCAGCCACAACTCCATCTCCACTCTAAGCCAAAGTTTTCTTCCCCCTCTCAGCAGCTACAAGAGCAAAGGGCCAGCTCAGACCTCCCTGTGTATCACACACCTGGCAAGAACAAGGGCTGGACCAATTCCTCTTGATTAATGTCAGGTGAACTGAACTCGGACACCTGAGGGATTGTCCAAGATGGTTAAAGGCAAATAATTCATCCACTTGGTGGTGATTAAAAGTCATCTCTATGGATAAGCACTATTCATATATGACCTGAGGGAAAGCTGGTGTTTCAAGGAGAATCATGGGACAGACCATTTAAAAAAGGTGCATCACTTCAGGACATCTTAGTCTGTGAACTATGCCCTAAATAAACAGTTTGAATTAACTGAATCCATCTGCCTCTGGGTCAGCTCAGAGGAGCTACAGCAGTTGCTCAGGTTTTACAAAGCCATGTTTAAAGGGGAGAGGGTTCCCTGCCCACCCTGGCACACTCCACAAGGTGCTCCTGTGTGAGGAGGACACCTCCTGCCCAGTTCTGACCTGGAGACCGAGACCACAAGGTCCTAAGGAGAACCCCCAATACCTTCAAACACAAACCACAATAAACATCAAAGGGGGGGCTTCCAGACAAATGGAAAACAGCAGGCTAAACTCTCACACAGAAACTGCAGGAAATCAGAAGATATTTTGTGTGAAGTGTTTGGAAACCCTGAAAAGTTTCCTCATTGAAAACCTCCCATAAATGCCACTGTCACTGGCACTGTTGGGAACCCATCACATGGCAAACCTCAGCCCCGTGGTAATGTACAATAACTCCTGCACAGCAGGGAGTCTTACCTGCATGCCATTGGAGACTTTGTTTAAACACAACTAGAGCCTGCATTTAGAATTCCCCTTTAGGCTGAAATTTGCCTTTCCATTCAAGAGCCTTACCCCTGCCCCAAACTACATTTAGTCAATATTTACTAGACTTACAGTTGAATAATTCAAATTCTCCTTTCTTGTCCTTACACCTACAGAGGCTTTACCAAGAAAATCTGCTCCAGCACTGGTCCATGCAGGCTTTAAGCCAGAGGAGCCAGCATGCTGCAAAAAAAAAATTCAATACATAACCACAAGGGCCACATCAAAGTAATTTAGCATAACCAGAAAGTATGCTAAGTCAAATTAAACCCCAGTGCTTTCATTAGTGGATGGGGAAGTCTATTTATGTTCAGGCATTCTCTACTTTAAAATTCCCAAAAACAGACTTTCCCCAGTTTGCTGCCTGTTTCCTGGGAGCTGGAGCAGTGCTGGCAGTGCTGTGCAGCACTGACACGGCCCGTGGCTGTGACACCAGGACACCAGAGCTGGCACAGCCTGACCCTCTGCACTCCAGGGTCCAGGGAAACAGCACTTCCATGGGGGATGGCTGATGCCAGCACTGGCACGGCTGGGGAGCCTCTCCTGGGAGTCAGCAACTTCCCCAGTGCCTGAGGGACCGCCCTGCCCAGCACACACCGGCCCCTCCAGCTTCCTGACGGCTGCTCCTGCACAGAGAGCTTCTGCTCCTTCCCAAATCCACAGATATGGGTGTCATATCCTGACTTCAACAAGGCCCAACACATCCCGAGTGCAATTCCAGCAGACAGCAGCTCCCCACGCAGTGGGTGCGTAATCCTAAGGAAAGCATGGATCGACGTGTGGCAGGAATGCTTTCCTGTGTCCCCATCCCACTTGTGGCTCTCAGGTGACTTAGAAAGCTCAGGTGCCAAGAGCCGACTGCTCCTGCCCCAGCACCTCCTCCCCAGCTCCCAGCAGGTGCCAGCCCTGTGTTTGTTCACACAGCGAGTTCCAGCCCTGCACAGATCGGAGGTGGACACTTCCTAAGAATTTTGTGAGCAAAGTGTCTGAGAGCTGAGTGGAAAACACTTCCCATGTCACACGGATGAGTTGTTATCTCCCAGGGACCAGTGAGGGGACTGAGAGAGGATTCTCACAGAAGCCAATCCTTGACCAAAAGACAGATCCAAGCAAAACTGAATCCGTACTTCTCCTGCAAACCGAACCATTACATTTACAGGATCCCCAGGCAGCCCCTCCTCAAGAGAGGGACCAAGCACAAATCAGCTCCCATAAAACACACAACCAAAATATATGAACAAGTACAGCTGAGATACATTAAAACTGCCCCACTTTAAGCCTACAGTGATATCAACACTCCAGAAATATGACAATTAACCCCTAAACTGCCCCCTAGGAGAAGCCTCAGCAAGAGACATCAAAGCAGGATGGGGGTTTAGAGAAAGGGCAGATGGGTTTCATGAGTACAAGAGTTCTCAGCCAAGTCTCACCTGCTCTGTTACACAACTACCTTCCCTGGGGATTATATTGCAGGAGTAACAGCAAAATTCTGAAGCTGCAGAAGACAAGCAACTCCAGTGAAAACAAACAACTGGACTGAACAGGAACGTGCAAAACTCTCACTAATTGAATTCTTTACAAAAGTCTTGAGGGCCCCACAAATCTTTCAGCTTTAAACAATGATTAAAAAAAGTGAAGTTTAGACTTTTCTCCTGAGGCTGTTCTAACTCTTAGACAGCAGAAATCTATAAATATTGGATCAAATTCTAGCATCACTTCTTACACTGTTAACTCTAGATTAAAATAGCTCCCAAAGTTCTTTTCCTTTATCAAATCCCTTTCTAAACACAGGAGAAGGGCAGGAAGGGATGAACCCTGCATGTTCAGCCTTCAGCACTACTTACATTGCTCTGTGCCTGAAGGTCTCAAAAGTCTGGCTGTCACTGGATTTGGTGCTGCCCAAACAGACTTCACTGCAAGTCCTGCAACGTTTCCAGTTTACACGGAAAACCCGCAGAAGGAAGGAAAAGAAACAAGTTAAAAGACCTTCTAGAGCTCATTAGTGATGTACTTGGATTTATTCTCTTCAGAAGTAAATCAGTTTAATCACACCCCAATTAGTGCAGTTCCAGCCGGCAAGGACAGCTCGATGAGAGTACACAGAGCAGCACACTGAGATTTGCTAACTCATCCTACAAGCTGCTAAAATGGCTAAACCCACTGGGAGACCACAGCTGAAAAATGAACCCCAAAATCCACGCTCAAACTGTGAATTAGCTGAGTAGTGAAAACTGTCTGCACATCAGAGATATAAACACCAAGTCCAAAACCCTTCTGTCCACCCAAAAGCCACCTGTATCGATATCTGTGCTGCTTTAGGTCACCAAGGCTCATTCTGTACATCCGTACATTAATTGTGTGCATTTGTTACATATGAGCACACAAAGTCCCTACAGCAGAAACTCCCAAGTCTATATTTGCAAATCTTAAGCACATTTGACAAAAGATCATTTATAAGAGGTCCCATAAATGAATAAAAAACAAATGAAGTCAAGGAAGATTTACCGCTCTCAAGATGAAAACAGCCGTCACTGTTTGGGCCATAAAAAAATCCACACAGTATTTCAATGCTAATTACAAATACATTCCAAGAAATACTCACTACATTGCTGGCAGAGTTATTAATCACTTCCCTCCGTCCTTACAGATTTGTGTTATAAAGGCAAACCAAAGCAATAAGAACACTGAGACAATGAAAACACGCCTGTAGTTAAGCAGCAGCAGTGCCCAGGGCAAGTCTACATCTAATTTCCTGATGGGATCCTGATGGGCAGTAATTCTGCACTCAGCAGCTCCCTGGGACACTGGGACAAGGGAACAGCATCTGTTCAAATGGTGAAGGCACTGCCCCAAAACACCCATCACAGTAACTGGCAACAACTTCCTTCACACCCCTAAAACTTCTCAAAGCTTTCAGTTGTGCTCAAGAACATTCTCAAATTTGAGAAACACTTTTTTATGTTGTCAGATTTAGGAAAAATCTGAACTTGAACTGCCCAAGTTTGAAAATGATCACATTCAAATACATAAAAGCTCTTTCTCATATACATTATCATAAGGCAGGAGGGCAGGCTGATCAGATGCTCTTGTAGCAGTTGCTACCCAATCCTTATTCCACATGGGACTATGTACCTACATGCCAATAGGTTTGATTTACATTAATAACACAAGACCAAAGAGCTCATGCCTATTACAGCAGCCAAAGAACACATTTAATCACCTAAAACATTCTTTATCCTCATAGACTTCAGTTCTTAAAAAATCCCCAGACATAAAGGGTGTTTAATCCCATGAAAAGACATACCTTCCTTTAAAAACCCATCTGCTCTAGTGAGGATAAAGCACACGGGGACAGCAGTGCAGTGACTCCCCCCAGGGCTGGCTGGGAGGGGAGAAAACCAACAAAAAACACAGTATGTGACTCTGCCACTGCTAAAAACTGTCAGTAGGGAGAGCACAACATAGGCACCAACTGTAAGGCTGTTTCCAGATGAGGTGAAGTTCAAGCAAGGGAAGGCAGGGGGGCTCTGTCAAACCAGATGTTACACGCAGTAACATTCACTTATGGCCCTTCCAGGCCTGCCTCTCCTCACACTTTCCTTGCCTGTTTTCTCTGGTTTGCCTGTGTGTCCCCACACAGAACTACAGTGAAGTTGCCAGGCTGGTGTTCAAACCCCAAACTGGATCAACAAGAACCCTGACAGCGAGATCCCTTTCTCAGCAGTGACACCCTGCCCGTTGCAGAGCTCTGCCAGGGGCCATTTTTCTCAGCACCGTGATGAAGGTTTTTAGAGCCTGAGCTCTGATGTCCCATTTCTGGCATCCACTCTCTAAAGTTCTCCCTCCCTGAGGAACAGCTCCGTTTTCCAAGCTGTCTGGAGCACAGGTTGGTGCTGCTGAAGCCTGAGCACTTCAGAGCGAGCACACAGGAGCACAAGTTCCCATTTCCCAACAACTTCCTGGATATTTTACAATTGCTTCCCCTCAGGAAGTTGATTCAGTCTTTGCAGCTCCAACACCAACAATTCTCATTGAGAGCTAAGTTGTCCAAGAATATTAAAAGCACATTCCTACAGTGCACACAGACCTGCTTCTGGCTCCATAAACAATGGGTTTTTCTTCTGGCCAAACCTCTCACCCCAAGGAGAACAAGCAGGAACTGAGCAGGTAATGCCCAATGCTTTTTATAACATCTGGAAGCAGCAGGATCTCCAATCACAAATGGAAAAGCAAGCACAAAAGAAGTAATGGAATGTGGAGTAAGTCACCACAGACATTTGGGGGGAAGGATTTCTTTCACAGCACATTTAACCTGATGTTTCATGCTCCAAACCCCTATTTTTCCCCTCATCTTTAAGGTAACAATTATTTCTTTTCAAAACAGCACAAGCAACGGACCCTTTTTGTTCTGTTTTTACAAAATAAAGTTTTACCTGCCACTGATCTTGTTGTGTAATATACCACTTGCTTCCTAAAATTCCATCAGACTTATTTTCCACAGAAGTGCTACACCTGAAACTAAAGAAATTAAATCACCAGGACTTTTAAGTTGGGATTTCACGGGTTGTGGCCATTCAGTGCTTAGCCAGGCTAAAGAACTGATCTATTTGGATCAATCTGTTAATCCTATTACTCTGAAAAACAAGAAAATGTAGTTTTCTTGTGTAATCCCATCCCCTGCTTGTTCTAAAAATAATCATTTTATTATCATAAATGTCTCTCCCCCCAAAGCCACGCTGATAATTTTCAAGATGATACCCTGTAATCACGACACCAAATCTTAGTTTTCAGAGCAAGAAAGACATTTTATGTACCTCATCAGGCAACCACACTGCTTAAAACCCATCTGTATTACTTTTCACATAACGTTATTACACTAGAAAGAAATATTTATGACATAAAATTACTTAATATCAGCATCAGGCTGCCTTTCCGGAGAATTAACATGAACCTTCCAAATACAGGGAGAAGTTGTTTAAAAAAAACCATCAACACCCAAACAACACACACTAAATGCTCCTGACTCCCAGTTTTCCTGGGTTGTGCAGACTAAGACGTGTTGAACAAAAGCCTCCCTGGTTGGGAGCTGCAGAGCTTTGATCAGGGGGTGCTGTGATCTCCACTTCCCACATGCTCCTCTTCGCTCACAGACTGGAGCAGAACACACAGTCACCCCGATTTTCCTGTTCCTTATGAATATTTTAAGGTTGAGTGAAGTATCTCCTGAACTTCCCTCGCAGTAGCATAAAGCCTGATGTCTGTCAGACTGCAGCTGACTACTTAAACTCTACTTCCAGTGCTTATCCACTGACTTCCCCCTCCTGCTCGTATGAATTTCTTTTAAATGTCAGGCTTGTACTGCCAGAATATTTAGTTATGCATTAATATAAATGTTGATTTTAAAGCAGGCAAAACTTTAAATATTTAGGTTTTTTTAAAAAAATCAGCTATAAATGATACTCTGTTTAAACAATATTTTAACCACTTGGGCAGAAAATATCAGATAACATTAAACAAAATTTACAGGAGCTAATGGGTCAGGAACTGCTTGAAAATGAGATCTCAGATTTTGTAAGGAGGGAGAACAGTGATAGCTTCTAATAATTTTTTTCTCAACTTGTTCTTGGAAACCAAACCCACATGGGATTAACATCATCACTAAGTCTTTCAGCAAATAACTATGAGCTACTTTGCTATAATGTCATCCAAACCTGGGGGTGTTTATCAGTTTAACCTGGCCCAGGATGAAGGCTGCTCATGGCTTTTGCAGCACTTGATGTCTCCAAAGCTCCTTCACAACCTCCAGGAGTCAGCAGGAACAAGGACATCCTCTTGCCCCAAGTCTGAGTGACTCAAATGCGGTGGTTTCACCGTGGGCTCTTCAAAGGAGAATTTGCTGTAAATTGGGCAGCAGGAAGACTCTGCTGGAGCCTTGGGAAGGACACACTCATCTCCACATCCCACCTGCAATTCTGAGCCAGCAGAGACACCAACTCCGAGCCCTGCTCTCCACCCAGTTATGAAACAGGGCTGGGTGCAGCTGGGCCAGAACCGGGGGAAACCAGGACGGAGGCAAGAGGGAGAAATTGGGATTTACATGCCCAAGCCCTGTGCCCAGAGCTCTTAATGTTAGAGAGATTAATGGGAACTACCCAGGCAGCCTGGAAGTGGCTGAGCAGGGAGCAGAGGGAACATTAGTGCCAGGCCTCAGTAATTGATTGGGTTTGCTTGCACGCTCTATCTTTCCCCTCAAACTACATTTTCCCTGCATATGGTTTCTCTTTCTGCCACTTTTAAAGTGATTTATTCTTTCAAAAGGGGAATTAGGTCTTATTTTGATCAAATATTTAGGACCTTTTAGACATTAAAAGCCGCAGATTACAAAGAAGGAAGGGTCAAAACAGTAAAGGCAGATTAAAATTGAAGATAAGCCACAAATATTGAAGTCAGGAATGAACAAACAACTAGCAAAACAAGATTCAAAGAACTAAGAGGCTTATCCGCCCTCCTCAAAACGTCTGGCTCCTTCCTGCTAAATAACTGCTCCCAGATCTTCCCCACACAGGAGCTGATGAAAGGGGTCTGAATATAGGTCAGCAAAAGCCTTTTGGACCCAGCTACACACACTAATTAGATCACTTTCAGTTATTAAAAAAAAAGAGAAAAGGAAAAAAACCTCCAAAACAAAGGGTTTACCCCTCAAAACATCCTGAATTTCTCTTTTTTCTTTTCTCTAATTGGCAGTGGCCTTTGCTTTCAAAGCAGCTGGTTGCTGCCCCAGCTCTGAAATTGTCCCCAGCACATCCCAAACACAGCAGTGACCACACTAAGGAAGAACCTCCAGCAAAATTAAGGCTCAGCAACATTTGCAGCGACGCACAAAGACATGGGGGGTCTTTAAATATGTTTTCAAGATATAAAAGAATTCTTTAGTTTTACTAAGAGAACACTGACTGTTTTGTTTGACGCTGCCAAAACCCACAAGGCAAAAAAAAAAAAAATCTGATTTTTTTTTTCCCCCCTGAAGTATACAGTATAGCTCAGCTCATACAGGGCTCCTTGTACCAGCTTGTTTATGCCTTCTCTCCTGTGAAACAAGCCTTTATGTCTCCATAGTGGAAAAACCCACTGGTTTATATCCTTTTTCAAGATGTATGCAGCCAATTAAATTGTAAAGTAATACCTGTTTCAAAGTCTAACTCAAAGAAACGATACATTCCTGGCCTGGGAGCAGAGCCAAGGAGGTCACCTTACACCCTGCGGTCACGTGAGAATACCCAGCTCTTGGAATTCCATATTTTGATTTCCATGTAAAGTAAAACAGGGAGACTGAAAGGAAGAAATATTGTGTATTCTCTGCACACAAACTGTGCTCGTTTCTCAAGTGATAAAGTTAATATTCCGAGGAACAAGAAAAGACAGTTCAAGAGTTCAGAGTGATTTCAAGCCATTCAGAAAGACTCAGGGAAGTGACAATTGCTGGTAGCTCCGCACTATCCAGAACAATTTTAGTGATGAATCAACTATTATGTGACCAGCCTATATGCATAAGAATGGTGTAATCTGCACAAAACAGCAGTGCAACAACACATCACAATAAAACCCACTTGTCAAAGTAACAAGCCAAGTAGATTTATCTCCATATGAAAACTGTTATGACGGACACATTTTAATTTCTACTTTTCTTCCAAACAAACAGCCTGGAAACAGCAGAACAGCTACTGGAGAGGGGTTGCACCAGCGGAGGACAGTGCCCAGCCAACTGCTACTGCAGCTCCATGTCTGCAGAACTCCTTGGAGTTCACACAGCAGCTGAAATAGGTGAGGATCTACAGGAAAAAGATACTACAAAAGGCAACAGAAAGCTGCTGAAGAGAACAAGAAGGGCACACAGATATAAACGGGTCAAGACTTGCCAGTGTGACACAAAGTGCAGCTCAGTGTCCCCATCAGGGCCCCGTGTCACACTCCTGTCACGACATTCGGCAGCTCCAGCAGCGCCCACGATAAATCCTGTAGTTACACAGGAACTGCCACGGCTGCTGCCTGCCCAGAGCAGCCTCCCATCTCTCAGGGTACGGAGCAGCACCTTCCCAGTGCCCCTGGAGCAGCTGCCTCAGCACCACCGCGTTTCACCACCACACCCTTCCAGCAGCCCCACCAGGGCTCTGCTCCTTGCTCAGCCCCCTCAGGTGAGCTCTCCTGGGCTGCCCCACAGCAAGGCAGGGGTACAGTTTTTGAACTGGTTTTACCTGGGCCTTTGAGGCAATATCAGGCTTTATCTGAATTCAGCAGCACAAATGTGTGTGTGTGGTACCCTCTATATCCAACTGCTGCAACTGGAAAAGCAGCCTGCAGTTCTCATGCCATGGAGATTTTTGGCTGGGCATGGAAGTCAAGTAAACTCACCAAAACAAGGACTTTAATATTTTTGTGACATCTGTGTCTAACAAGCTGCTGTTGAGTCGAATTCACAGGTTGTTTTCTTCTAAATTAGTGATCGTAATTACAGTGTTTTCTGTGGAGCTTTCAAGACACAAGGCAGGTCTGTGCCATATTCCCACAAACCTCTCTGCTTTAATGTATTAAAAACTGTATTGTTTAGCCCACATGAAAAATGCTTGCAATGACTATACATTTAATAAGCTTGGTTCCTTTGTCAGATCCGCTCCACGCCACAAAATTAACACCCATGTAAAAAGACATTTTTCTACCTGCTTCTCAAAATGAAGTCCCCAGATGCCAGAAAAGCTACAGGTCGAGAAGTACTATTGAAATCCACTTTTGATACAAAAAAATTTCTTTAGATTGATTAGCTGCTCAGTGTTCACAGAAAGAACTGACTTAATATTGGCACCATCATAAACATCAGCGAGACTCGTAACACTTTTCAAGTAAAGGCTACATCAAAGAGCTACAACACTGAGTCAGGGTCGGATAAACAATATCCACAACACACAGCTCCATTTCCTTGTAACTTGGGCATGACCCAGTATTTTGTAAGGTTTCAGAATAATGTCATAACTTTAGCCTCAGAAACATCAAAATTTACTTTTTTGATACAAGCCATGTGTAAAATCAATTGTGTTCACCAAAATATAATTTGAACATATTTACATCTTTGAGGCTTTTCTGCATTTGACTTTGGGTTAACTAAATTCACTCAGCTCTCATGGTATATGTATTTTTCTTGCCAAGATGCAAAAATCAGGATTTATTTTGCTGCATAAATCTTAAAAGTAGCTTTTCCCCCTGAAAACATTTGCAGTGCAACTGTGCATTACGAACAATAACCCAGAAAAACTGCTGCTAAGAATTGGGAAAGCTTTGTCTTTGAGAGGCATCATGTTGGAAGCAGTTCTTAATCCTTCTGGAATTTATCACCACTAAAGACTTATCGGTTTGATCCTCCTCCTCAATGCCCAAGGCTGGCACTGGAGAGGCACAGCAGGGCAGGAGTCGCTCCAGGTGAAAGGTGAGACCTTGTCCTTCGTGCCCAGAGTCACAGGAAGGCAATAAGGCTGCACAAATCCATCCTCATCTCTTCCCACAGGTGTGAGTTCTCCCTCCCGCCCATCCCGGGCACAGGACGATGTGCCGGGCTCTGGCCACTCTTCCCAGGGCAGGGGATGCCAGCCTGGCTCAATCCCGCCGCACTGAAGGGCAGCAGCCTCCCCGGCCCCCTGCGGCGGCCTCAGACATTCCAGCGCTCCGTCAGGCAATGCAAATATCGCCGGCAGGATTAGGGCAGGCCCGGAGCACAGCCCCGCTCCGGGACACGGGTGTTGGGTTCACAATGCCGGCCGTGCCTCTGAATTACCGCCGTTCACGGCGCGTTTGAGCCTCACACAAATTAAGATCTCTCCAAATCCTCTGACACTCCCGCGGTCCTGCAGGAAGTGCTCACGAGGAGAGGCAGGCTTCTTGTACCAGGGGAAAAAAATCCCAACGAGAACAAGCAAAATTAGAAAGCAAAACTTCCCTTCCTATTTCCCATCCGGGCACAGGCTCAGCCAGAGACTCTATTCTTCTCCTATTCAACTTTGTACCGGAGCGGTCAAGGGTTAAAGTGGTTTTAAAAAAGCATTAAGAAAGGAAAAATATTTTTTCTACAATGAGGAACACTTGAGACAGGCTCGGAGCACCAGGCTAACAAAGAAAACAGTGCTGAGGAAGGAGGCCCTCGCTACAGCATTCGGGTTTGGATTTTGCATTCGCCTCCTTCGCCAAGTAAATGTATTATTTAAATAAAACTATTCCACCCCAGTGTGGCTTCCAGGCCACATTAAGGTAGTAAGTCTTATAATTACACTCCTCGGCACACATTTAAAAATTCTTTCAATGTTTACTTGAAAAGCTAATTGCTGACAGCTAGAAAGAGCATAAATGTGATCCCTCCCAATGCTGGGGTGAGCAGAGTATTCTCCCTCCCCAGCCTCCTTGTCGAGAGCCCCACTCATGGAGCTCCAGCCTCCTCCCAGAGCCTCCTGCATGTACAGCCAGAAGCAAAGCCTGGAGGAAACGGGTTCAGGGGGAGTTGTTATTGCTCTCTGCAGCTCCCTGACAGGAGGGTGCAGCCAGGTATCCCAAGGGACAGAAGGAAACGGCCTCGAGCTGCCCCAGGGGAGACTGAGGTTGGATGCTGGGGAAAATATCTTCACTTAAAAGGTTGTGCAGCCCTGGCACAGGTTGCCCAGAACACCGGTGGACTCCCCATCCCTGGAGGGATTCAGATGTCAGGTGGATGTGGCACTTGGGGATGTGGTGTCCTTGGCAGTGCTGGGGAACCATCAGACTCTGCGATCTTAGAGGGCTTTTCCAACCTAAACAATTCCATGACTCTTCGTCTGTGTGTACATGATCCATCTCAAACACCTTCCCACAGACACTGTGGGATGCAAAAGGAAACAGGATTTTTTTCAGGGTTGAAAACAAAAGCCACCAGCAAACAGATTCATACAGAGAATCCAGTTTCCTAATTGCTATTTAAGTTGAACTTGTGGATGCCAGAAAGCAGGTTATGGCCACGTTCCAGAAGTACACTCTAAAAAACTGTATTTTTGTACACCAAAAATCATGAAGCAACTTCAGAAAGATCTTACATGATATTACAGTGCTCAAAAATACCTCCAAGTCATCCACAGTTTCTCAGGAATTTACAAGCTTAAAGTAACTGTCCTGTTGACCAGAGCAGTTCCCATTTTCTGTGATAGTTCAGACCACCATATTTCAGTTTTTTAGTCGAGTATAGTTAGCTAAATGCTGCCAGATTTCACAAACAGTTCTAAACAGATTTCCACCATAAATATTTTTTATTGATTGCTTTCTGCAAAGCAAGGTTTGAAAGTGCAAAAACATATGTAAAGGAGAGAAATTAAATTGAGTCCACTTCTACCTTTATAGAGACAACAAAGTTAAACTTAGGGGAAAAAAAGCCACAGCAATTAAATACCTATCCCAGCAATGTTTCTAATTTTATCAGAAATTTGTGAAAGGCAACTTAGTAGTAACTTGGGAGGTAAAGGCTGAGGGAAGGCACTGCAGGGTTTATCCAGAGGGGAGGGGGAGAGGAGCTGAGCTGAAAGGACCATCAGCCACCTCCCCAAAAGCGTTTATTAAAGTGAGAGCCCCGGCATCAAAGCACACGATAAATAATTAACGTGCAATGCCTTTGTGATAAGGTACTGAACTTGAGCTTTCTCCTTAGGTAAATGATTTGTAAATGCAAATTTGTCCAGCTGCTCCTTTCCTGCATCAAAAGCCAGCACAAAGATAGCATGTATGAGCTTTTTGCCAAATATTTACACCATCTTAATCAGGTTCTGAGTCATGTATGTGCTCACTGGTAGCCTAAAATGCAGGTCAGTTACCATTACAAAAACTAAAGGGTTTGGGTTTTTTAAAAGATGTTTTTTGCCTACCAGTCTATCCAGACTCACACTTTCACTTTCCCCCGATCACAGTAACACACCCACAGAGACATTTCCAGCCACTTTCAATCCACCTTTCCCCTCCCCCAAAGCACATTGGAACACTTGGAAGCCAAGTACTACATCTTTCAGGATAAAAGCATTTAGGAAATGACACCTCAGAATGAAGTTACACCTACACAGCCACCACTGAAGGCTGTGTTAGAGCCCTGGAAGGGCATGTGAGGAGCCGCAGCACGAGTGTGGATGTTTCTGATTCCAACTGCTCCAAGAGTCTGCACAAATGTAACAGTCACTGTCAAAAAAGGCAAAAGAATGAATTAACTGTGGCTCTGCTTTGACAGTGATACCCACTTTGGTCAGCATCCAACACGTGCCTATCAATCCCTAGGGAAACTGCCTGAAGAGGAATTCTCCACGTGATGAAGCAAGAGGTGTTCTTGGTACTAGAATTCCAAAGCTGTGCCTAAAAGGCTGTAGCAGCTTCCCATCAACAGCAATATTCCTGCTCACTGGCAGAGAATGGGAACAGCTCCTCGCCCACATGGCCCCTCTGGAAGCCCTGAAGGAATATGAGGTTTCGTGTTTCTGAAGCCACCAATAAGAACGTTTGAAGGCAATGGGTGAGGACACCCAGGACAGTTTCCTGGCCACGAGGGAACAGACCATGGCCCCACTTCCAGCACCTCCTTTTAGGTGTTCTCAGTGATGCCACGACCTGGACACTGCAGTTTTCCAATGGTTTGTGGTAACAGGCATTGCCAGACAAGGACCACACAGCCAGGAAGAGGGAATTACAACACATACATCCATCTCTCCCTTGCTGAAACCAAATCCTACCTTTTTCCTGACACCTGAGGACAGACTTATATCTGTCTGAGCTCCTTGAGTGCATTTTGTCACTTAAAACCATTTCCTGGTTTTGCTCCAAGAGTCACACAAGTTTTTAACAAGACACATGTTTTCAGTCTTTGGGTCACTGATACAAACCAACAACTCAACGTGCAATGCACTTTTGCTTAGCACAACTCACATCCAACACTGCACAAGTTACAAGAAATGAGATGCCAGCAGTACAGGTAGTTCGCTGAATGTGTTGTGATTTGAGGTTCTTTTGACCAATTTGATCCAGCTACTCTGCATCCCAAAGGAACCCCAGTCAAGACAGGCAGTGAATCCAGCTTTGCATTTGGCAGTGATTCCACCAGGCACTCAGTACCACCAGTAGCTGTCAGGCAGAATCTACAAAGGCCAATTATTATTTTATTTTCTTGCTTTTAAATGCTCACTGTCACCTCCTCTCCTCCACTCAAGCACTCACACACAATAACCAACAGCCCTTCAGCACACAAGTTAAGAATGATAAAGTTACTCACATTACAGGAGCTAAATTAGATTTAAGCAATCAATAGGCTCCATATATATATTCATCTGTAATAACAAATGTGCAGTTGATAATCTTTCAAAGTCTTCTGCAGACACAAGAATAGACACAAGACCTGCACAAGCTAAACTTGGGGAAAATATTTTTTTTTAACATCACATGAGATAAAATAAAGGTAAAAATTTATTTTTTACAGGTTGTTATTTTAATAAATAAGCAAAGGACATGCTTGAAAATGCTACACTAAAGTAACAAAGTCTGGGCAGGATGCAGAAGCAAAGATGAAATTCCAAAGCACAGGTTCAAGCTCTGCTATGGAGCCACAACCAGGGGTGCCCTCACAGTAAGTTCCAGAGTAAACAACAAACAGGACAAACCAAATTACACACATCAATCAGACCCAGCACAGGCATTTTCACCTGCCACCACTGCTGCCTTTCTCCCTTTAGACTGTTTCCTCAGGGAAATGAAAAATTGGCAACAACAGTGAAGAAAACCACTGGAAAACGTTACTTCAGAAAACCAGCACTTCAGATCTCGGGCTGTCAGCGCTGTTACCACGAGCACACGAGATTCCAATCGAGCTGAGCCAGGAAAAGCCTTTAAGTAGCACTGCCTATAACACAGAATCTATCAGATCCTGCTCTGGATGCCTCTGAAGGCTGGTTCTCCTCCTTCCACATCCAGAAATCAACCTCCCTCCCCTCCAGAAGCCTCAGGTGTGAAACACGAAAACCTCCATTCACGTGCTGTGGTGTTGCCTTGCTCATTCTGCCTCCTTATGATAGGCCAGACCTACAATGTTTACATCACCTGCAAGGAATACTGTGTGTCTGCACTCACAACACACTGAAAGGGGAAGGACACAGAGTTACACTCAACAGCACGACTGGAAAACCTCAGCAGTGCCACGAGGACACTCCATTTTCTGGAGCTATGGTTTGTGGGGGTTTTCTTTCATCCACTTCTCAAAAAAGTTACACAAAACCACAGCACAAATGGTTACCAAATGACTGCAGATATCTAAGCCATCCATCTCTGACCTCATACCATCCAGACGTTTTTCCAAAACTTCCGTAACTTCAAATAAGGAGATA
Source organism: Pachyramphus minor (assembly GCA_013397135.1). Lineage (NCBI taxonomy): Eukaryota > Metazoa > Chordata > Aves > Passeriformes > Tyrannidae > Pachyramphus > Pachyramphus minor. Next base: position 776,510 of record VYXB01005383.1, read on the forward strand.
AGTAAAAAGAATCCACAGCAACAAAAAAACAACTACAGAACCTAAAATTAAGGCTCTGAAGACCTGAACTAGGTATGAGCAAACAAGTACATGTGAAGATTTGGATAAATAAGCTATTTTACACTTCAAACAGAAGACAAGTCGTGTCAGATTCTAGAAAAGGAAGCAACCTGGGAAAATGATGAGGGAGGGCTGTCCCACCCAAAATCTGCGGTGCACTCTCTAATAGCCCTTAATCGTAATAAAAATAGTGTCCCATAAAATGTGTTAAATCTGCTGTTGCAAACGAGTAAGAAAAGCCTGCTGTGCTTTCAGGTGTAACCTCTGGGACCATCCCTTTATCACATCCACACACGTCACGGTGCATTGTACCCCTGCAGTGCTTGGTACAGGTGGGTCTATCAGCTTAATCATTTCTACCTCTTACTACTCTCTCCCTAAGCAAGAAGGAGTAACTGAGCCCTTTCAAAACACTCTCCCCCTGAACTGCTCTGCTACACCCAGAGAGGCCACAGTGCAGGAAGGGAGCAGCTCTCCAGCCCTGAACTTGCCCCAAGCTACGCTCCTTGAGTGCCCCTCACCTCCTCACCAGCCTCCCAGGTCGGGAACATCCCCCAACATTTAATTTCTACATTCATTTTTCCCTGAACAATGTCATCCTGATGCATTAAACCAGCTAGCAGTGTCCTCAGCTGGGGGTTGGTTTGGCTGCCAAGGGTGCTTCCCATGTCCCCTCACTACCACACTGTCACACTGTGCAATATCTGTAAGTTTTTCTTATGTTCCCAGCCAGGTTTCCATTCAGTGCTATCCTTACAGGATTTCATTACTGCTACAGGGATGATTTTGCAAGTCCTGGCCCCCAAAAGCTACAATACAGCTGTTAGAAATAGATACTCCATACAAGGCAATCATCATTAATCAGGGTTCCCTCTGGACTTCAGCAAGTGAGCAGGGAGTGCATCCAGAGAGCTGCCAGGCCTCTGTCCTTTCCTGAAACCATAACCTGTTGGGCAGTTTTGCATTTCTTTCCTCAGGAATAGGTATTTTAAGATGAAACCTGTAGCTTTATTCCCACTTCAAAACCAGACAAACAAATGAGGTTCCAGCGTGGGAAAAAAAGCAACAAACCAAAACCATAATTAAAGCTGAATTGAGAATTCATTACCAATCTAAAGATAAACTTTTATGAAACATTTTATTAGCAAATTCATGGCAAAACAATAATGCTCACTTTCTGACAAGTTTCAGTCTGTAGATCTGGAATCTATATGCTGTAATACATCATAATATTAAATATTAAAATGGTGACATGAGACACATGGTGTGTTTTGCTCACAGTGCTTTTCACACTCAGATTTTAAGCCAATCTCTCCCCCCACCACTACAGGAGTCTGGCTTCCCTGTGCTCATGTCTCCCTCTCCCTTCTGCCAGCACAAGGATTGATGCAGGAGCACAGCAGAGCAGGGAACTGATCCAATCCTCTACATCCTCCACAAACACTCAGCAAAGCCAGTGGAAGGGCACAGCACACAGGTCCCCCTCCTTGTAGCGGCACTGCCAGCCTGAAACACTGAAACTAAACACCAAAATAGGATTAACATTTGGCTACAACTTCATCTGGGCTGTGTCTCCTATCTGCTCAAGCACATTTCTCATAAAAGATTCACAAATCGATAGTGAAGTACCTGGATTTTCTGCAAGGTGAGCAGCGACAGCCCAGCACTGAGAACTCCAATTCCAACGGCACTGGAGCGTACTACGGACTGCTGAGGTGTCCTGCCACAGCAAAAAACACCTCTAGATGCAGTTTGCTTTATTTCCAGTTCTTTTATAATTCCTCCCTTGCCTGTTTTCCAACAGGAACATTTGGCTTTATAAATTGCTTTTGGAAATATTTCATCTCCTTGTTAACACCCAGCTCTCCTCTCTGCTGTGTACAGCACTACAACAGCCATTGGTTTCAAGCAATGATTTGATTATTTACAAGACATGTGGATGTGGCACGTGGGGACCTGGGTTAGTGACGGACTGGGCAGTGCTGGGGGAATGGTGAGGTTGATTATCTTGGAGGGCTTTTCCAGCCTAAATGATTCTGTGATTATTTGGTTATTTCTTTGAAAATTTTGAAGACAAACTATACCACACTTCCCAATACTCAAGAGATTTTAAAAGTCACGGCAGGTCTCATGACTGAACTGACTTTTAACAGCCTGTTCTACTTTTAGAAGGAAGAATTTGTGGCTCTCCCTTCCTCCCTGCAGTTACATTGTAAGGTTTCAACTCCTGAACCGCAGAGCTGTGTTAAGAGGAGACGTTCAGGCTCATTAACTACGGAGGAAAACTGAGAAAGATGAAGCTTATATAGGACTCAACTCCATCCCAGCCCAACTGGAAGCAAGCTGTGGGACCATTGCACTGGAAACTCGAGGACAAAAATAACCTGGAAGTTGCCTCCAAGTGCTCAAGTCTGTTAGTGATGGCAGAACACAAAGGTGGCTCTGCCAAAAGGAAAATAAAAGAGGAATCAACAGGAACAACACAATCAGAGCTACAGCTCTTACTTCCAAGACAACGCAGTGAGAAGTGCTGTTATAAATATATAGAAAAACACTGTATATATTCATAGTGTCATATAAACATGAAGACAAACAGAGTTCCCATGACTCAAAATATCCTAGTGAAGAACACATGAAATAAAGCAAAACTCTTCTAGTAAAGCACCCATTAACAACTGTCTGGAAGCTTCATGGAGACTATGAAATAAATGGAAGCTGTAGAAAAGCACAATGCCTGTTCAAAACCAGATCAAGTCTAACTTAGGTATGTTAATAGACAAGAACCACTAGTTGAGCCTGCGCTGGTCCAACCCTCAGTCCTGAATGCCACACACACAGCACTGCACCACTCACCTCCAGGTCACCAGCAACACTGGACACGTGTCAGAAGAGTTAAAAACACATCAAACAAGGTAAATTTATCAAAGTATCATAACAATAACAGCAGACAACTGCACTGGCTACTGACACATGCTGTGACCCACTGTCACAAAACGTGACAGCTTCAAGACATCCAAGACAGACATCAGATAAAAACAAGGTAAAATATACTGAGAGTCCATATATATGAGATAGAATTAAAGACCCTCAGAAGTTCTCCATCCTTCTATGCCAAAGAGAAAGTTTAAAAAACACAAATAGGTGCTAAAGTCCAACAGAGCTTTACTGATGGAACACCAAAACCCCAAAGGATATGAAGGATGTAGGACTAGAAAACTAGGAGAGTGGAAGTGTTTGTTTTAGGGATCAGTGGGCAGAATCACAAAACCATGTGTTTTTAAGGTAATAGTGAAATAAAACATAATAAACCAGAGTATGATTCCCTCCTGTATGAGTAAATTAAAATCTTACCTACCAACTACGAAGGACAGCAGTATATTCAATTCTCTGACCAGACAGATGAATTAGTGGGCAATTTCATCACAGAACAGTTTTTCCCCTTTTAAAACATCTCTGGACAAAACTTTATGACCAGAGGATACCAAAAACTACCATCAAGTTGCTACACTTTGATGAGACCCAAAAACCCTGAATCAGCAAAATCTGTGCTATCAAAAACCAGGCACAGGAGCCAACACCTCTGCAGTGCACTGAGGAAAAGAAGATCAATAGATTAAAAAATGAAAGTGCAAAAATTCAGGGTAAGCAGAAGATCTGAATGCCTTCAGTGGTACCCAGCAGCAAGCCAGCTGCACCACCGGCTTCACGGCACAGCAGAGTCCCTGCTAACGTGGGCACAACAACACGTTTGCAGGGGGAAAGCTCTCTGATGTCCAATTCACTGGGTCTGGAACAACCTCACTCCAGACGAAGTCTCCTCCTGAATAACTGTGGATGTAAGAGGAACAGGAAAATAAAGCACTGCCACACCACAGATGGTCAGTGCGTTCCTTCCCAGAACCGCCACAACAGCACAGCAAAGCTGAACTGGGGAAGTTCAGAGGTTGCAAATAAACACCAGTGAACAACACAAAAAATTACCTTAGTTTATGTATTCAGTGCCCAGTGAGTTCCCAAGGTAGGCAGTCCCTTCTGAACAGAACCTTTAGGGATTTGATTGGGGTTTTTTCCTATCAGTATGTCCAACCCCAAAACATCCAGAAGCAACAAGTGGAATGATAGTTTAGGCACCATGTAAAACAAAAAAAAATTCCTTTTCCTTTATATTAATTTGCTACTTAAGCAGATTGTTAACAGGACATTCAATGATCTTCATTAAAATTAAATTTTAAACCTCTTCACTTTCTACAACTCAAACATCTCATGGTTGTTACATATTCCAGGGAACTACCCAAAGTCCCAAGAAAGTTTAGCAGCAGAACAGTTCCAATTCCTTCACTGCCTTTAGGCAGGGCAGATTTAGTAAGAAAACACAAAAATATTTTAACTGATGCATAAAGGATTTATCATGAATTGATAATCTGCTTCGTTTGTAAAATTAAAATACTCTTCAGCAGGAATGAAAATGGTAAAAAGCCCTACAAATTAAAGCACCTAATAGACCATATAAAGCTGGGTTTCAGGCTTCCTAGAGAACCCTGTAACTATACACATACAAATCGTGCTTATCTATTTATATGGAATTAATCAGGATTACCACTTTCATCTTGGCAATTTCACTGGAGGCTGAAATCAATAGCATTCAATCAGTAAAATATGACTGTTGTTTCCACGTTGCTGAGGAATTTTCTCTATTAAGAACAATTTTTCCTTTTTTAAACTCAACAGCCTCAGGCACTATATTTAAATACTGGAGGCACAGAGGTGTATTTCGTCAGCACAATCCAAAGCAGCACCTCCTGAGTGCCTGGGACTGTTTCCTTTCCACTGGCTGACACCCCAACACTAGCACAGATTCCTTCTAGGAAACCAGCATTAATTAGTTATTAGTATCTCCTCATAGGCAATGCCAAGTGACACTTTAGACATCCTGCATCAATAAAACCACTGCATGTTTAGAAAAGTTGGCTACAAACACATTGGCAACATTTTACACACCAAGTTACCCCCATGAAACTGGTGATGGCACAAAAACTCGCTTGCAACCTCCCATCACACTCAGGCTGATGCTGCCCGAGTTAAATGTTTTTACAGTTCGAAAGCAAAGGTTAAGAAACATTTTGTATTGCTCTTTGTGGAGTTTTGCTAAACTCCTATTCCATTTCCACACACTTCTCACCGTCCTCCTCTTGGCCAGGCAGCAAACTCCAGTCAGGTGCCTGCAGAGTCTTCAGACCTCTCTGAAAATCTTTGCCTGAGGGTTAATGTCATGTGAATCACAAGGGCATTTTATCATCAGGAGCAACCAAGTACTCTTATTTATACATGTAAATATCTACCATATGTAAGTTCCTTACTCGAACTGATAAGTTTGCACGAGGTAACTGAGCCAAGGGATTTTTTTTTTTTTTTAAATGACACTTTTCATTTGCTGCTCTTCCCTGTGATAAACATTAGGCACAGGTGTGTACACACACCTGACAGTGTTTAAACTGAAGTGTTAGTTTATTAGGAAAGCTTCATAAGCCAGTCAGGTAGTTCTCTTAGATGACTAATGAACATGCAGTGCAAAAGCTGTGCAACTTGTCCATATGGAACGGGAATATCAAGCGGAGAGAACGGTGCTCGACTGACTTGGGACGTAACCGAGACCTGAATATTTCTGCTCTATTTTTAACCCGCGATATAATTAGAAATAATCAAGCAGCACACACCAAACAGAAACAAATGATGACCTGCTGTTTCCAGGGTCCCCAAACGATCTGTGCTCCATCCCCAGCCCCCCCAGGAGGAGCATCCCCAGCAGCAGCAGCAGCATTTGGGAGTTGGTCCCACCACGCCACTCACAGACCCCTTCGGTTCTGGGCACCTCATGCAGCTCCAGGCCCACCAATTGCTAATTCTGTTCCCTTGGCACTTCCCAAACCGGCAGTTTATCCTCTAATAACAAAATACATATCGATTCCAAGGACTTTGAGAATACCAGGGAGAGACAGAACAAATTTCCTGCTTTTGAATAATCTCATTTGCAATCTTAACGGTGTGTACAGGCTATCACAGCCTTCCTGTTAAAAATTGACACCAACTTCATTTTTATTCCCAATAATGCAATCCTGTATAGATCCAAGTTTATGCATAAATCTCAACTCAGTAACAAACAGTTAAGATTCAGCAGTTAGATTTAACAAAACAGGCAAGATTTACCTTAATTTGATGTTTCTTCTTGATTTTTTTTGGTTTTATTCCCTTAGCTAAGTGACACTCTACAATCAGTATCTCATCTCACCATATCTGCAAACCAACCAACTAGACCAGGAAACACACCATTGTTTGCAGATACACAAGTAAATGAAGTTATACAGCTTTTTTTCCTAAAATAACTCAGCTGCACTCTTTTCTTCTTCAGAGAGCAATGACCAGCTATTTATAGATGGGATCAAATGTCCCTCCAACATACACAGCTCCATACAAAGAACATGGGCTTCCAAATCTGCAACTTCTGCTCATTTATGATGTTTTTATCTACCCCAAAAGGCCAACATTGTGGGGTTTTGCAGTAAGCCCCCTTGTTTGGGACACAGCAAGCAGCACTTCACTCCTGACAAGCACAGCTGGGAGTCTCACAGCTGAAGCTCCACCTGGACCTGCAAACCTGGTGTTCCTCTGCCTCTCCAGCCCTTGGCACCAGCCTGAGGAGGCTCTTCCCAACATCCTAAAGAGATGAAGCTTCATCCAAAGCATGGGACAGAAGACACAGCACTGCCACCCTCACGTCTAAGACACCAAGGAGAGCACTTTCATGCCACGGAACATCTCTGCCTGACTCTCTCCTACGAACAGGGAGGGACTTGCAAGTCTCCCTGCCTTGTGCCAATATAAAAGTATGTGGAACATCCCCTATTTAAGAAAAAATAGCAGCAATCAGGTGAGAAATAGTGTGAATCAAGATGAAGTTCATCCACCACACGAGTATCTCATCTTCACTGAGAACTACGAGAGCCTCTCCCTCCCTCCAAAGAGCAGGTACAAACACCCTCAGGTAGGGAAAGCCCAGCTCCTGGTCCTTACCAGGGATCCCACGGGACAGCACCCATGGACACAGCATAAAGACACCTTCCACGGGAGAGAAAGAGGAGAGGAAGAGTTCACCTGAAATTCCCACATTTCCACGACGATACTTCTAAATTCCTGCTCCGATGAGGGGTTTATTCTGTATTGTTTCAGCACATCACTCCCCCTTTGCAGACTTAATTCACATATTTGGCTCCAACAGACAGAATTTCATCTACCAATTTGATTTCCTCAAATCACAATGGATTGTTTTAAACTACCAAAGAATAACCAACACAACCTTAACGCTAGTGAGCTGTCAGGAGAGCAGGAATACCGGAAAAGAATCATCACGTGGCAAGATTTTAAACATCAAAAATTTTCTTATCTACTTCACAGATCTTTAAATCCTACTACAATATTAAAAAAAGAAAAAAATTCTGCTTCAGGCCTGGAATCTGCAAAGCTTAGAGTGTGAAGGAGAATAAATAAATATATTCACTGTCAACAGGAGTCAGCACACATGGTTCCATCAGTGGTGTCCAAAATGAGCACTACCACAGACATTAGTGCCTAACGTGATTTGAAACAAAACAATTACAGGATTTAATATCAGAGTTTAACCATTCTTACTTTCCCAAGTTGCTAAAAATCACTCATTCGACCAGAGCTTTCTCTTAAAGTACCAGGATTCAATCAATCTACACAGGATTTTTTTTTTTTTTTTAAATCCCTGCATTCAAGCCCAGATTTTCTTTCAAGCTTCCTACGAGCTTATTGCTGGCAAGGAGGAAAAAAGAAGTTACTTTTTAAAGCCAGTATTTGGCAAAACGAGCAGATAACATCGCTGCAAAGCTAGGGAGGCTTCTACAGCATTAATGGTCTCGTGCAAGAGCTTTAGAGAAAGCTTTCTCCTGCTTCACCTGGGCCAGACTGCGTTTCCCGTAGCCTATAAAGAACGGGGATTCAATCACGGATCATTAAAGGTAACAATGGTAAAAGGTGTGAGAACGACCGCGGCTGAAACGCTGCCAGACCGCTCATTTCTGGGCGACTGCGGCAGTTCCCAGGCAAGTTCCCCTCTGCCCACAGGTTGCCGGTACCGAGCTCGTGCCGCCTCCAGCACCGCTCCCGAGCCGGGACGGAGCCCGCCCGTGCCCGCCTGCCCTCAGGGCGAGCCGGGAGCAGGGCGCACAGGTGGGGGACGCGTTCAGTGCCCGCAGCCGGTGCTCCAGGTGCCCCTTGTTCGCGGGGAGGCTCCGCCGGCGCTGCCCGAGGCGCGCAGTGGCCCCTGGTGGTGCCCGCCCGGGCGGAGCGGGCTCAGCCCCGCGACACCGCTCGCCCCGCTGGGCCCCCCCCACCCCTCCCGGACCGCCCGCGCCCGCCGCCGCCGGGGTGTCCCCCGCGCTTACCCGTG
>VYXB01005383.1:785241-865012 GCA_013397135.1 Pachyramphus minor
CCCCGCGCCAGGTGTGCGCGCGCCCGGCCCTCGCTCCCAGCTCGCGCCACGGCGCCTGCGCGCGCGCGGGGGCGGGGCCGCCGCCCTCCCCTCAGGGGCACCGTCGGGGCCCCCCCCACCCTTTTCCCTTGTCAGGCGCTCGGGGCATGAAACTTCCCGGGGTTTAACGCAATAAATCTGTGTTTTCCCTTCTCCGGCACCAGCCCGCGAGTGGCTGCGGGACCTGCGTGTGCTTCACGCGTGAAAACAGGGGAAAGCAAACGGTTCGGCACCGATCCGGGTATCCTCGCTGTGTGCCGGGCCGGAGGACGTGGGAAGTGAGAACTCCCTACGCCGTGTGCTGCTGGGAAGCGCAATCCACTACGACCGAGAAACCCAAAATCCCAATAAATGTGTAAAAATAACTTGTGGAAACTTGTTTTCTTGGGGGGTAACTCTGCTTCTCTGTCTAGGATGTCGTCCCTCCTAATAAACGTGCTTTTTGAGCATAAATAAACGTGAAGAAAAGGCCAAACATGCTCCAAAAAGGCAAATGAAATGTATTTTCATCCTCCTGGGGGTAATTAGTTTTATACAGCATTTGCCATTCAAATCCCAATCACTGGAATGCCACATCATTACCAGCCAGTTCCAGTCCTACTGCCGGATCCTGCTTACAAAGGACACAATAAGAGCTATAAATATACATTCCTCCTTCATTAATCATATGGAGTGTACCCTTATATTTTTCCATCTCAGCTTGTTGCTCACTAAATTATATTTTTACAACGCACACGCTGTCCTTGCTCATTTTATTATTGACTAATTGAATCGTCTCTTTCAGGACATAAATTATGTAGGACCAGTGCTCGAGGTAACCGGGAGATAACCGGACCCCTGGGGCACTGCAGGACATGAAACGAGGGTACATCCCCACAAAAACGTGTTGCAAAATGTTTTAAAACTAGTTTTACATCATTTGTTCCCCAAAAATCCAGGCTTTTACTCTGGATGTATGACTCCTGATAAGGAAAGTTTCCCTTCATAACCTTGGTGCATGCAGCGAGGGTGTCCCTCTTGTTGCAGGCAGCTCTATATTTCTGTGAAATTATCCCTGATCCAGCAGGATTTTCAGATTTGTTTGTGGAGAGGGTTTTCTGCAAGGCAGCACTGGCACATCCCACAGTGCCCCAAACCCAGGTGTAGATTGGCCGTGCACAGGAACACAGGGATGCGCACGGCAAATTAAACCCTGACATGACTGCAAAGCACCAGCCTAGTACAGGTGTCTGAAGTGTTTCTCCTTGTGAAACTTCCTTCTTTATTTTATGTTTCTGTCAGGAAACAGGGGATTTGGCCACTAAAAATATCCTGAAGCATTTTCACAATGGAATAATTACCTCCTCAGAAGGATGTTTGGGTTTCTCCTGCTTACCCTTGCCGAGTTACGCTGCTATCTGATATGCCACAAGGATTACTAGCAACCAGCTGTAATTTATCCTGAAAATGGAAGCAGTGATTAAAAGGCAGGACTGGTAGTGTAACTCCTATTAGGCTGGTTAGCAATTCCCATCATAAAATCCTACCCTAAGTCGCATTTAATAGGGCCAGAGTAACCGCTGTGCTGAAATCTAAGCATCTGATGTTCGTACCTCAGGTTAAACTATAAACATTTCCCCTTTTGTTTTTTTGTCAGCGATTGTCGAATTTGTAGACAAGAATGGTCACCTTGTCAGAGGTGGTCCCTCAAACCCCATCATGAAAACCCTCCTGAAAATCCCACTGGTGCTCTGTGGAGGCTTCCCAGTGCTTCTGTTCCCCCACAATTCCATCCTCATCACAGCCCAGGGCTGTGAGAGTCAGAGCTGGACCTGCACTTCCAGTTCCCTGCTGCTCTGGACCATGCCAAGGCTGCAGGAAGGAAGGGCGAGCAGGGAACCTGTCCTTCCAGTCCTCTTGGGAAACATGGAGCAGGAAGCTCCTTGAGTAACACACAGTGGGGACGGGAACTGGATTTGGGACAGGTAAATTGGCAGGCAAAGAGGGTCTGGAGAGAGACAGGTTCTCCAGGGCAGTGGAAGAGAACAAGGAGCTGGAGGGAAAAAACAGTCTGCCTCAAGGGAAGGATAAAGCAAAGCTCATAAGAAAGAGTCTGGAAGCCAGGCTGTTGGGAAAAGAATTAAAAACGGAGTGGGAATGGGAGAAAATTTCCAGGAGGAGGAACATGCAGCTTAGGGGCACCCAGAGCTGTCCGTACAGTGTCTGAGGGAGAACTTGCTGGGCACAGGGACTGGATGGGAGAGCTGCAGTGGGATGAGGGAGGAGGACCCCGAGTTTGGGTGTGGGATGCAGCAGGGACAACGGGAAGAGGGAATTCACTAAGGGCAGTGAGGTAGGAATGGGAGTGACAGAGACTGAGGGAGGGAGGCTGAGCAGAAAGGCGAGAATTTAGGAATGGGAATGAAGACCAACTGGAAAACTACTGGCAGCAGGTATCTGACACACACTGAGAACATACCTCATCCCCTCTGAGTGCTGGAGTGTGTGCCAACTGCTACATCCCTCATACAGGGAATGTTTCCACACTGCTGATGGTCTGCATCCATGTCAGCACAGGATTACATTGCTGGGCTTTCTAAGATATCTCTAGATTGAAAAGAAATACATATTTATTAAAACAACAGTAATCAGGCTGCAAAGGAACACACTCCCCAGTTATCAAACACTGGGATAAAGGCAGCCAGTGCAGAAGGATAAGCCTGGCTCAGACACTGAACCAAGGTCAGGGAACCCAGGCAAGGGCCTCAACAACTTCCACTTAACTTACTGTAAAAATCAGATGTAGGTATGTTATGCACCCTGTGAGGAACTGTGGGGTGAGCAAGCACAGCACTGTGGTGGGAAGGAGTGACTGCTGCCCCAAAAAAAGGGCCTCAGCCTCGGGAATCCTCTGGGATGCAAAGCACAGTCCTTAAACAGAGCCTACCCAGGACTGCAGGAATTGTGCAGTCAGCACTGCCCAGGTGCCTGGGCTGACATTTTAAAGCGTGATCTGCAGAAGTGAAGAGCACTTGCAGATAAATCTGCAATAGCTGAGAATGTATTCAACTTCTGACTGAACTGGATGCTTCACCATGTTCTATTTTCTGACAAAATCAGACCATTGAGTATTTCTAATTAGATCTCTAAAATGAAAAGATATTTTTTTTATTCTATCTATACACTCGAGTTCCTTGTCTGTAAAATAAGGGCAACACCACTTCTCACTCCAGTGTTGGGAAAATAAATTAGAGTTTGTGAAGCACTTGGATACCATAGTGATGAGTCCCATGAAAAAGCTCAGGAGGAAATGAATAAATCTGTCTTCAGAACAATATTTGAATAGTGTGCTGTTAATAAAGCACAGGCCACACAGTGAACAGCGAGGAGAAAATAAAGTTATTGCTTGGTGAGCACAGTCTATTCTGTACAACAAGCAAGGCCAGGAACCTGTCGAAAGAACAGCATGTGATCTAATCACAATTAAATACTGGATCATAATGCAAATGCACAAAAGGGACAAATTACAGTTGCACAGGCCACCTTAATGTTGGTAATTCTAAACTTTTAGACTCTGGAATTGAAAAAACCACCACTGTTAGGCTGCAAAGGTGTAATAGATGTGTGTAAATCATTTCCTTGCCCTTCAAGAGCAGGACACAATATATTTACTTCTTCTACCTCAATCATTTAAGTGGAAAAAGTGTTTCTCTCTTCTTGGAGATATCTCAGCCTTACAGCCCAGATTTACTGGTGTCATTCACACTCTGGCGATGTACAGATTTAAATCCAGAATTTACCTTCTTTGCAGTCTGTGCATGATCATCAGAGACAGACAGTTCTCCAGAGAGGGATCCAGAGGAGGACCTTCATTTCAGTGATTAAAATGTTGAGTTTTGCTTGGAGTGCTTCCCATTCCAGACCAGCCCACTGGTTTTGGTGCAGAGGCAAGGTTATGGAACAACAACTCCCCTGATCTTCCGTGACTCCTCAGTCCCGAGGCTACACTGAGCCTTCCCGACTCCTGCTGAGACTTGGAGCCGCTTCAGAGCGGCTGTAAATTGCACTGGGTTATCTGTGGCCCACAAGAAGGGTGATGGAATTAGGATTCCGCTGTTCCGTGCCACTCTGGCTGTGCCTGTTTTTCTCACTGTGATTTCTCTATTGCTTAGCAGGATGTGAGGTGACACTGAGTCGTTACACCAATTTATTGTTATCCAGACAATTTTCCATTACTGGGCATCCTCTAGCAGCTGGTTAAGGCAATTTGGGGAGGAAAAGGGGCTGCAGCACAAATAAAGATGTGGCTCATTAAGTTTAAGACTTAGAGCTATGAGATCCCTTCAGTTTAACCTGCTGTGCTGCCTCCCCGTGTGAGGCATCGGCTCCATCCACAGACAACTCCTGGCAACGATGACCTGTCCAATTATTCCTGTATAGGTCTCCACACTGACTCCAGCACCAGTGCCCAGCGAGGTGTGCTGGCTTTCATCATTCAGTAGGGGCTAGATTTATTTCTTTTTTCATTTATTTTTCACATTTATTGGTCACAGATGTGGTTTTGCAAACTGCTCTGAGGTTAAAAGTCACCCTCCGGACTTTGCCGAGCAAATTCTGGGTTAGCAGGCCATGTGCCAGAAACCCTCCAACCCCGGCACGTACTTCTGTCATTCCTGATGTCAACAGCAATTGAAGCTCCTCGCTGGAGTCAGGGAGGGTCACAAGTGGAGGCAGACCTTCCAATCACAGAGGTGAGCTCCCTGGGAAGTCTGAGAGGAAGATGGAGCTCCCTGAATCTGTGGGTAACGGAGTCTGAAACACGAGCAGGGCAGTTGGTGTGAAATGCTTTTAAAGCCTTCAGTTGCTGAGGGAGGGAGCTGCTGAGGTCTAATCCAATGTTTGTTTATTTAGGGATTGCAGAGCTAGATAGAGGAAACTTAGAATCCAAAATGCAGGGTTTACTGGAATCCAATCCACAATTTAAAGGAAAAGAATTATGTATTTGTTATTAGGGTGTGCATAATGATGTGGGATATGGCTCTTCTCTCCAGGAGAGAAACCCAGGTAACCCTCAAGGGGAAATCCTGATGTCATTGCAGTCACTGGGATTTCTGCCATCTGCATAAGCAGGGTGAGATTCCTCTCTGGAAGCCTGTCCTGGGATGACAGTGTGCCTGGAAGCCTGTCCTGGGATGACAGTGTGCCACAGGCGTTCAGGGCATTTTCAGTGACACTGTGGGTGGTGTTTTTCTGGTTTGGTGGTTGTCATTCGTGTTGTTCTCAGCTGAGATCATTACTGGGGACACACTGACCGCTGAGTCTCCACTCTTCTTCCCCACGGGCCGTGCCCTCACTTTTCCAGTGTCCCAACATCTCCCTGAGCCACTGCAACTCATCTTTGGACTGAAAGACTTTGCACATCCAGTAAGAGGAGACAGATGGTCTATGGCCTCTCCTGCAAACAGGATCAGCCTCCTCTGCAGCTTAGAAACCACACAAGCCAGGCAAGGATTCCAGGTGGTGTTTATCCCAAAGCATTTCCAACAATCCCACAAGAATGTTAATTACTGACACCAACAATCTTGTTCTCATTCATATAATGGGAGTGCCTAAAGGTCTTACCTGAGGTTGGGTCCTGTTGTATTAGATCTGCTGTAGGATCACACAGGGAAAGCAAGTCCTTTCCCCAGAGAGGTTTCAGTCCATGCTATCCTGACAGGATGTCAGAAGGAAAGCAGAACCACCGAAGGGTGTTGTGAGTCACCAGAGGTAGAGCAGCAGGTCCACATTTCACACCTCCTCAGTCCCAGTGCTCTGTGAACACCATCACATTTTCTCCTGGTGTGTGTGCCAGGAGGGACATCTCAGGGAAGTGAGACTGCAGCAGCCTGAGAGAATTCAAAGTGGAGAGGAAAACCATGGAGAGGAGAAAGACTAAGAAAAAAGGAACAGAACTGATGCTTAGCACAAAGAAACAGTCATTTGCCTCTGGGTTTGGGAAACCAAAGAAACAACCTTAGACCAGCAGCAGAGGATGCCTGGAAAATGCAGAGCCCAGCACACCTTACAGACAAACCTCGGGACCAACAGCAGCACAGCCCTTTTCTGTGTATTACCTGAAAGACCCAGCTGATGGATCAGATGGATCAGATGAGTTGATGGATCAAAAGTCCAGTGCTGGATCATACGGTGGGAATCCTTCACTCCCCTCGTTCTTGGCACGTGGCAGTTTCTCCCCATTCCCACACACAGCCCAAACAGCCTGCACTCACTGACAGGAGCCCCAGGAACACTTCCCACGGGCTACAGAACACCGTCATCCCTCTCCAGCTCTGCTACCCACCAACTGCTCAGGGGGCTGCTCAGCTGCACCTGGGGACTCCTGGAAACAGAAAGAAAAAAGCCACGTTAGCTGTGTGAGACACAAATGGAGCAGCCAGAGTTAGATGAGCAGGTCCAAGCATAAAGCTTGAGACCAAATAGATTTGACCGTTGTGCCAACAGGTGTCCTTTGCTCTTGGTCTGTATCTCAGAGCATGACTGTGGGTGTTTTAAACTGAATATACAGATATAATGATCCAGGAGCCCCTGTTTGAAAAGAGTGGCTGAAGTGTCCCTCTGCTTTGAATGGCAGGAACTGGAGGCACAGTACTAGTGTTAGAACCTTGTGATAGAATAGCAAATGTGAACAAAATTGCCTTAGTCCACTAACTGAACAGTTCAAAACCAGTCATTACTATGAAGTGAAGACAGCGAGGAGGAGCTGCAGAAGCAGGAAAGAATAAAGACACTGGACAATAGCTTGGCACAGGGCAGAGTCCCTGGAATGCTCTTGTTCATGCACACACAGACAGCCCTTTAAAGTCAGAGTTTTGGCTCTGCTTCCTCTAACTGGAATTCTCCTCCTCATCACCCCTTCAAATGCTGTGAAGGAATTTCCTATAAATATAGTGGATATTTCATGGAAGAAATATCACCCTTCATTTTTACCATGTCATCTGAAAAAGGGACAAGCTCAAACAGTTGTAAAATTAAACTTTTCAGAACAACACCTTGTTTAGACGGGGCTTCCACTGCCCAGGCTCATAAGGTGTCCCTGAAGGACCCTGGTGTCCTGGAGGACTTGTCTTTCACCACAGGGTCTGTGCCTCCCAAAGTCCCCTCCTGCCAGGAAAGGTTATGCTGCAGCACCTGGGAGTGCTGAGAAAGTCCAGACAAGACCTTGGTGGTGTAGCTGTCAGAGCATGGAAGCCTCTTCCCAGGGAGCAACAATAGGGATACAGCCCTGATTTCCTAGGGAGAGACACAAGCTTTGTTCCCAGCAGTTTCTAGTTGGAAAGCAGAGCTATGCCTTGACTTGCTCTGCATACATTTTGGTTTTAAATCTTTTCTAACCTCTTGCAATTTTTAAGCATCTCCGAAACCAGGGCAAATGAGCCAACATTCCTTCCTGGTGCTCAGCAGCCCAACTCCTTACCCCCATCAGTGCAGTCTGACTCTTTCTCAGCTGCAGGACTGAGCCATGTGGGGACACAGGGACAGTCTGAAAAGCAAGGAACACGTGTTGTGCCGAGGAATGGTGCTGCACTGACAGCTCCAGCACATAAAACATGGGCAGCCTTCACACAGGTGAAGTTTGACTCACTCAAGCTGCCAATCTGGCACTTCTCACACACATTCATTTGACTTTCTTTTTTTGTTTGTTTGTTTAAACATCCCTTCAGGGAAACAGTTCTGGAAAAATACCGTAATTCTCCCACCTTTCCATGCTCCTCCCAGGGGACTGGTGATCAAAGCCAGGAGGGCTCTGATGGGATGTGGGATGTGAAATGCAGGTGATGGTGAACCCTGGGATCTCCCTGGGTCTGCCTGACAGGCAGGCTGGGATCTCCACAGCTGCTGTCACACTGGGGTTTTACCACATAGTTCTACTCCCTTAGTACCTGAACAGCAGCTTTAGAAATCAAATTACAGTGTGAGTGCTACAGGCTGCAGCCCCTGACTGAGCCCCTAAATCAGACTAATTGAAACAACAAATATGCCTGAACAGCAGCTCCCTAAGAAATGTCCTTACAGCACTCTGCTTTCACTCCTGAGGGAGCCTGACGGGACTTATTGACTGCCTGGGATTTCTGCGACTGCCTGTGAAGTTTATTGATTCTAAGAAATATGAAATGTGCTTCAAAGAGCTCAGAATGTGACTCTGTGTCCAAGTGAGACACCAAGGCTCTCAGAGATCCTGAATGGAGCAGAGGGAAGGGCAGGGAAGGAAAGGCTGCGGGCTCACACCGACAGGGATTGGTGAGGTTGGAACACCACTGCCCCAAAAAGAGGTGAAAGTGCTGATCCACCTCCCAGTGACCACTGTGAGTGTTGCTCAGGCTGCTCCCCCCACCATTAACACACATTTTTGAGGGATGCTCTTAGGGTTAAAATGGCATTTCCTCCTCCCATAGTGGAAGGTACATGCTGGCAGGGAAATCCCAGAGGAAAATGCTCTCATGCCATACAGGCAATGGACATTTCTTGCACAAGGAAAGTGCCTTCACATCCCCAAAGGAATCCAGCTTAAAAAAAATCACTACCAAAAACTGGAGGGAATTTAGATGCTCAGAACAAATTTACATTGCTAAAAGTGGGGGATTGGTAAAGAAGGAAGTTCAGACTATCAGAAGTGCCCTTCATTTCTGAAAGCACAGAATAGTAGGTGTTCAACAGAAATCAATTTCTAAAAAAAACTGTCCTTCCATGTTCAACCACCTGCAGTGGGGGCTGAGCAGAAATTGAGGTTTATGTCTGTGTCATTGGAACATTTAGATTCCATGAAGCACAGCAATGGCATTTTTCGGCCGTGAGCCCTCTGAGGCAGGTAACAAACAAGACAGATTTGACAGAGGGAGAAAAGCTTTCTCACAAATCTCCTGTTTTCCCAGTCCCAAATGGCTGCAGTCTGCCTCTAACCCCTCTCTCAGGCTGATGCCTGCTCCAGGATCTGTTGGGTTTGTCCCTTCAGGCGGGAGTCTGGTGTTTTCCTGCTGACCTCCCACCCACTCACCAGCAATCAGTAGCACTCAGCTGCTCCTCTGGGGTGTCATTGCAGTGTCCACCACTTCTCAGGCTGCCAGGGCTTTCTGGGAAGCACTGCCTTTGGACAAGGCAGCATAGGGGAAGGCAAGGAATAGTATCACTGATGTTTCTTTCATGTTTACTGCTACTACTGCTGTCAATGTGTGTTTTCACTCATGGACTATACTTAGCTTAGAAAGAAAGCTGTGAAAAACTACCACTGAAAGACATACCTCAAAAACACTACTGTTCTCTTATTCACTTTTTTTTTTTTTTAAATTGCATCCAATTTCTGGCAAATGCAGCAGCCTACAGGGTGTGAAGCCTCCAGAACCCTCCTGAAGAAGCACCCATTGTGCACAGGGAGCAGTGGGAACCTGGACATGGAGCAGGACAGATCCCTTACTGTGAGCAATTTCCACACCAGAAAGATGAAGTTGCTCCTGTTCCTGGCTACAGGCAGTTCTGGCACATGAAAGGTTTTACTTATTTTCCATCGAGGCAGGTGAGTGATGCCAACCCTGTTAGAGGTGACAAAGCCAAGAAATCTTGCACTTCACCTAAAATTGGCACCAAAGTGAAGGAGGGCGGGGTTAGATGGGATATTGGAAAGAAATCCTTCCCTGTGAGGGTGGTGAGGCCCTGGCACAGGTTGCCCAGAGAAGCTGTGGCTGCCCCACCTTTGGAAGTATCCAAGGCCAGGTTGGACAGGGCTTGGAGCAACCTGGGATAGTGGAAGGTGTCCCTGCCCATGGCAGGATGAGCTTTAAGGTCCTTTCCAACCCAAAGGGTTCTGGGATTCCATGGGAATGCCAGCACAGCTCCAGTGTGGACATTCCCTGTCTGGATTTCATGGGCCCGGTGCGGGTGGGGTGACACTGCAGCAGGAGGGTACAAACCACAACCTGAAAGATAAATGGATATTAACTAATTAAAGTTGAGCACCAACTTATGCACTGCTAGGATCTTAATTAACACTCCCCCTAAAGCTACCTGCAGACTTTTGGAATTGAGTCAGCTCCTACAGTGGGGACCCTCCCTCTGACCAAAGGGATCCCTTGTTAAACGTATGGGGAAACACAGGTAGCAAAAGAGATGGTCTGAGAAGTCAGCAGCACATACAGTTGTGTTGGAAAGCCTTGCTCACATCAGAACACCTTCCCCAGGCACCTGAACAAGAGAATGTGGATTTAAAAAAAAAAAAAAATAGGGAAGGCTGCCCATGGTGCTGAGTAAACCTGAATGGAGCACACCCACCTTAAAGCTCATCTCCTATATGGCATTTTTAGGTGGAGTACAGCTGCCAGAGGAAGGGGTGAAAAGGCTCCCAGCTCTGTGAAAGATAAGAGGAAACGCAGAACTGACAGCAGTGGACACTCCTGGGTCACCAGAGAAAGGGGGAAAGCACAACCCTTTGTGATTACAGTCAAACACAAATAAATATGCTGGAAAAGAACACTTTCTGTTTCCTGCAAGCAGCGAAGTTTGGGGGGAAAGGGCCTATGCCAAATATTTCTCTCTGCTGGAGGCACCAGCAGGGCTCTGACAGGCACACTGGAAAACAGACCATACGTTTGTGCATATTCCACAGCCCCCATGGGAAACATCATTCCTCAGGCTGCTGTTGGGGCTGTGTTTGGCACTTGAACTGCTCGAGGGGCTTTGATAGCCCAGGATCTGTGTAGCTGATGTTTTGTTCTGAGGGAAAAGAGCAGGAGCACATGATCAGAAGCTCTGATCAGCCATTGAAAGACCCAGACCTGCAGAGCTCAACCAACACAACTCCTTTGTAATGGAAATGCCATACCTAGGCATGAAATTAGGAAAGCAAGGAGTACAAGCACATTACAAGAAGATTGAAGTCACCCCTGGAATTCCTGCCCCAGCAGAAAAGGATGCAAAGTTAAGGTACCTCTGAGTAGTGAACTGTCGACCCGATTTAGCTGCCCAAGCAATCAATGACGGATCTTTAGGAGTGTTCAGTAGCCCTAACACACAGATCTTCCCAGGAAAACTGAAAGGAGCTAATTAATAGCCCCAGATAAACAGGATGAAATGCAAAGCTGGACATAGATCTTTACAGACTGGTGCTGACTGTGCTGAATTCTCTCCTTGCACTCCCACTGCTGACCCCAGTGAGGCAGAAAGATTAATCTTGTACAAAAAGCTTTTGCTTTAGACTTTTTGTAAAGCACTTGTAGGCTGTCTGCTCGAGTGTTTCCCCTGGTTGCAATTAGATGTAGTTTAGTCTTTGCTTACAGCCTTAGCTGGGTGTAGTTTTGCTCTCCCTTGTCGCCTTCCAGAAGAGCCTGAAGTGACACCTCTCTATCCTTACTCCTGTGACTGCTAGGGAGTGAATTCTCTAATAAACCAGACTATTTACACTCCAGGTTGACTCTGCTCATGCCACTGGGGCTGCCTTTTTTGCAGGTTGGAACCCTCTGGTGCCCCAAACTCCAGCGAGATAATGATACTTCTCAGAGTTAACACACAAATCCCTGGGCAGGAGATGCTGAAGAGTCATGCAAATCCTGTTTGTTCTCAAGAGGTGCAGGAGGAGTTTCAAGGCTGGTCTTGAACATGGGAGATGCTTCCTGGGTGACGTACCAGGGGTCATTTGGCCTCTTCTAGAAAAGGTAAAAGACATGACTTTGCTTTGAGGACTGCACTGCACTCCCAGGGCATCCACAGCACACGTGGGCAGTGGAAGAAGGTACTGCCCTCCTCCACCAGACCAGGTCATTCTGATCCAACTACTTTAGGGAGAAGCGCCAGTCTTGCCAGCAGGAAAGGTCTGTCTGGGAAGACATACCCTCAATGCCTTTGAGAAGGCAGAGGAAGAAGTTGAATGCTCAAAATTGAGAGTGTGCCTTGCAGAGGCAGCTCCTGCAGCAGGGAAAGCAGAGAGCACATTTTTCAGGATCATGGCTTTGGACTAAGGGGACTAAATTTTGTGTGAATGTTACTTCAGATGTCTGCTTGGATCCAGCCTTAAGTCTCCCTCTTTCTTCCAGTGGAGGACAGCAATACTTCTGTGGTGTTTCACAGTGTCACTGTAAACAAGGGATCCCTCTTCAGGACCCAGGGTGGAAGGTATGGCACAAAAAAGGTTCTATTTTGTAACTAAAAGGTTAAAGAGGACATCAAATAACAGGAAATCACAGAATCCCACACTGGTTTGGGTTGGGAGGGACCTTAAATCTCATCCTGTTCCATCCCCTGGACACCTTCCTCTATCCCCGGTTGCTCTAAGCTCCATCCAACCCAATCTTGGACACTTCCAGGGATGGGGCAGCCAGAGCTTCTCTGGGCAACCTGTGCCAGGGCCTCCCCATCCTCACAGGGAAGGATTTCTCCCCAGTATCCCATCTAACCCTGGGATTCAGAGAGATATAATGTGCTTGAGAAAGGTGAATCTCGGGCTCCAGGGCTGCAGATGAAGTTGCCTTTATTTATGGAAGCTAAAGATCATTAAAACCTTCCAGGGAACAAGCATGAGATCCAGCCCTTCTCCCAGCTCCCACTTCCTAACACAGCCCCTCTGCTGAGGAGGAGGAGCAGGGTTGTGCTTGGCCTGATTTGGAAGGGAGACATGAACCCCACTGGCTGGGATGTGGCATTACCCAGCTGCACCTCAGTCTTCCCTGACCCATCCTTCTAGTGACCCAGAAATCCTGGAAAGTAAATAATATTTGGAGTTGTCAAGTCATTCATCTACACAAAAATCTATCAGTGGTGTGCTTAAGAATATTACCAGAGAAGCCAGGAATGTTCTTGGGATTGGAGACCAGTGGGCAGAACATTTTTCACAGGCCCACACAAAAACTTTTGGGTTATCCCAAGCCAATGTCACGTCCCAGAAGGACATCAGAGTCAGCACTTTCACTGCTGAAATTACCAGCAACCAAGAGAAATACATGAAATATTAGTGGGAATATTGAGAAATAACAAAAACTAGTCCAGAAACCACAGTGGTATGTGCTCGAGGGACATGCCCAGGCTCGTGTGTGCAGCCTGTCCAAGGGACCCGTGCTCATCCAAGATCCTGGCTCATGGGGTACATCCAGTCCCTGAAACCTTCCACTGCCCTCAATTCCTCCTGTAAAAAGGCAGTCTTGTGGACCATTATAAAGCTCTAACAGCTGCATTTTGGTTTGAGCTCAGCTTCCCTCCTGGGCTGGCAGGTATTTGGGAAGCTGTAAAGACTGTGAGATCATTCTGGGGGAGAAAACTGTCCCCCCACCAAGACGTCCCCCCACACTCTCTGCCCATAAACTGCCTTCAGGACTCATGGTCCATTCTGCAGCCTGGAGTCTGAAAGATGAGTAAGGCTTGGAAAGATCAAGTGGGAACCTCTGGAAACCTGAAATGCTCATGGGACTTGAGGAAGGGGGAGAGAACGAGCACTGCCCCTTGTCCAAAGGCTGTACACCAAAACCCCCAATCACTTCTTATTCCAGCACTCAGGAACTCAGTGCAGTCAGCACTGGGATTTAATTGCTGCTAGAAAAGGAGGAAACTCCTATTTGCCTGCACAAAAATTGGGAGTTTTCTTCCCCTACTCCAATGGCCTGGTCACCACTGTCTCAGCCAAGCACGAAGCCAGTGGAGTGAGCTGGGTTTTGGGAAGAGACCTGGGCTGGACCTGTGCTCACACAACTTCATTTAGATCTTTCCTGATGGGAGGAATTGAGAACCAAAGATGTTCCCACCAAACCTACTCATCCAATTACTGGAGCACTTTGTGATATGGATCAGTGTAACACCCCAAGCTTTCCCAGGACAGAGAGGAGTGTGCAGACACTGCACTTTTGGGAAACACCAAGAGCCAGACACAGGAGCTTTGTGGCTTTTGTTCCTTGGTTCTGACTTGCTCTGACTCCTCACCTGCTCAGCATTAACACCCCGTGGTGCAGTTGTGTTTGACATCCCTGTAACAAACCCTGATTTATACAGCCCCGCAAATCCCTCCTCCTTTGTGTGGCCTTGGGAGCAGCGAGACAGGAATGCTGAAAGGGAACTCATCTGAATCACTCACTACCAAAGGAGCAGACACCTTCAAAGAGCTTTACCTTTGTGGATCAAACTTCACCCTTCCCAAATAGTGAGGGTTTTTAAAGAAATGGTGCTTTGGGGGTCAGCAGAAGAAGACAAACTCTCCAGTGAGCAGACTGAAAAACCCAGGAGAAAGCATGACTGAGATTCACAGAGCTACAGAATAAAGGAGAGGAAGGATCCGGAGAAAACCCCAATGTGCTACATTCATCACTCAGTCATTCAATTCCAAGGATTTGAGCAGCTGTCCAGTGAAAGGAGTTCACACTCCCTATTTAATGGTTTCTCTCTGATGCTTTTCCACATGGCAATGCAGCAGATGAGCCATGCTCCTTTCTACACCCATTCTCTGTAGGAAACAGTCCCCAACTCATCATCACTGATGC
The DNA here is from genome assembly GCA_013397135.1 of Pachyramphus minor. NCBI lineage: Eukaryota > Metazoa > Chordata > Aves > Passeriformes > Tyrannidae > Pachyramphus > Pachyramphus minor. The sequence goes on from VYXB01005383.1 coordinate 799,767, forward strand.
TCACTAATTTCAGACCCATGTCATAACATCCTCTGCCTCCAAAGCATGGCCACTACTTAACGCCCTGCTTGCTTTAGGAATGTGGTTTTCCTTTGGTCCGATGGGAACACCACGATTATGAGCTGCATGTGCCAGAGAGGCAGGGCTGGGTGGGGAAGGAGAAAGGGAGGCTTCAGCTCAGCAATGATAGTACCTATTTTTGGCTCCCGGAGCCAAGCTGTGCTGCTCCCACTCTGTTCTGATGCTCCAACACGTGTCACTTGAGATGTCACCAATCCCCGGCAGTCACGACAGTCTGGGGTGCTGGGATTCAGCGTTGTGGGGGAGGGAAGACAAGCAGCAATTTTTCTTAAGCCTGTGGCAGGAACAAACAGTATCGTGGTGACTGTTATTTGAATATCAATATTTAGATGAGGTTGTTTTTCAGTCCATTACAACACAGGATCTGTACCTGGCTCTCCCTTCCATGGGGCTGCAGCAGGACGTCCCCTCCTCTGGAACATCCACCCCTTGGGCAAGCATGGTGATGTTTTAAGATCTGGTTAGATGCATTGCAGGACCAAATGCCCTCTGGCTCCACTGCCTGGGGCACATAAAGTACAAACTACAGTGTAGCTGGAGTGAATCCACATCCCAAGTCTGCTTTACACAACTACAGTGCTTCCTGGGGGCTGCACAGTGTTTTCACAGCTCTCCAAGTGCTACAGTCCCCAACTCCCCTAAGTGACAACTTATTCACATCCCAGAACTCTCAGACAGCACAAGCCAAAGTCTCTGCTTGCATCCTCTGCTGCAGGTACCCCCAGTCCCCTCTCCATGGCTCTGCTGCAGAGACAACCCAAATCCTCTCCTGAAACTCAACACTCAACCTGGGCACCTCTCTGTGGCCAAAGAGCCTCCCCACAACCAGGCCACCTTCTCCCTCCTGCCCCCAGCAGCCCGTTCCTGCCGGGCACCATCCCCTCAGTCCTGCTCAGACACCATTCAGGGGGGAGATGACACAAAGCTCTGGCTGCTCCATCCCTGGAAGTGTCCAAGCCCACATTGGATGGGGCTTGGAGCAACCTGGGATAGTGGAGGGTGTCCCTTCCAACCCAAACTATTCTATGATTCCAAATCCAGTGTGATCCAAGGGAAGACAAGGCAGAGGGTGAGTAGGAGCAGCTCCCCTTGGCACTGCTGCCAGAACACAGCCCAGCTTGGGCATCTCTGATGGACAGCACCAGTGCAGCTGGAGCCAGGCTGGGAAAGCAGGGAACCAAAAGCCAGTCCTGTGGCTCTGCTGCTCACCTACCACAGGAACAGCTTTTCTTCCTTCAGCTGCTTTCCTTCACTATGTTCTTGTGCAGCAGCTCATGCTTGGAAACACAGAACAGCTTCTCCAAACACAGAGCAGTTATCTTTAGAAATGGAGCAGTGAAAGAAAACCACACCATAGAGACACTGTGAAAAGAAAGGGTTCACGACATTAAAAAAAAAAGAAAAAAGTTACATTCAAGGAACAAACCAGTCTGAATAGTCACAGTCACATTTTGTAGCCACATAACTCTTATTGTCTTTTTCTCTCCCAAACACCTGAAGATGAACATCTGAATCCTTTATGTGAGAATCCCTTGGACCAGCTTAAACTGGGAGAAAATACTCAGCTAAGTATTGACTTGGAAAAATGGAGTGAGTTCAGACCTGAGTTACCAACCCCTGATTTTGGACAGGGGCTGGCACAGCTCAGCTCCCCTCAGGACCAGCCCCATCCTGGCTCCTGCCAGCTGTGCTCAGCCCCTGGGTCCTGTAGCTCCATCCTTTGAAACAAAGGTTGCTGAAGGAGCACAGCACTATTTTATTTAATGACTGTGGAGTTTTGGTATCCACAGGAAAAAAATCCTGAAGGCAGAGTGTATTTTCACGATCAGTGAGTACAGAGTGGTATAAAATGTCTGCTCTGCTTCTTTCCACTCCAGCCTGTGCCTTTGAAGTCATGGTAACAGCTTTTGGATCCGAACTCTCTGATGAGACTCCTTGATTTATTAGGTAAAACATCTGGAAAAAATGAGGACCTGTGGCAGTGTAAATCCTCCAGGAGCAGAGAGAGATCTCATCTGAGCAGCACTCCTGTCAAAAAGCAGGGAAACCTGAGCCCTGGCCACTGGCTTAAGGATGCTCCAAGGCTGCAAAGCTCAGAACGGGCCCACTCACGTTTCCCCCGGCTGTGAGCAGAGGAACGTCCATCAGCCAACAGCCCACGGAGCTGGGACCATGCCAGGGCTCTGGAATGGTTTGGATGTCAGCAGCAATCCTGCCCTTGGCATCAGGAAGGAGCTCCTGTTGTAAATCAAGGCACACTGGGAGCACTATGGGATGTAAGTACCTGCCTCCCGCCCGCAGAGACACAGGCAGCAGCCAAGCCCCACACACAGAGCGGGTGGAGAGGGGTCGGGGTGGCTTTTCCATCCTCCAGTTGTACCAGGAATGTTGGGGTGACTTTTCCATCCCCCAGCTGCAAAAGGAATGTTGGGATGACTTTTCCATCCCCCAGTTCCAACAGGAATGTTGGGACCAGTAGAAGAAGAAAACGACCAGCCTTGGATAGGGCTGGTTTGGAAGCAATGAACCCTGTGCAGGTGACAAACAAGGAGACAGGCATTTTATGGAGCATATTCCTTCTTTCATTTGGAATCAGCCTGAGGTAAGGCAAAGAAAAGAGAGGAGACAGGGAGCAGCAGAGCAGCTTGGTGTGCTTTGGAGTTCCTGCTGACGGCTGCTCCATGGAACCCGTGTGATGGGAAAACGTGTGTGAGCACCATGTGTGCATCTGTGCAAGGTGTTTGTTGGGTGAGGGCAAAGGCAGAAATCCCAGAGGCACTTGACTTGGAATTATTTACTCTCTGCCTCCTCCACACAACAACCCGTGTTCCAAATTTCAGCACTGACGCTCTGGGGAAAATCCCCCGAGAACCATCCTATGACAGTTATTTTCCCATCTAAATCCCCCTTCCAGCAATTTGAATAACACAGTTCAAACACCAGCCNAATCAGATAAATTATTGCTGGGAAAGCAGCCACTTCTCTCCATTCAATTTGTACTCTATGGGGAATCCATCTAATACCCCAGCTCGAGTGTGAAGCAGGACCAGCGAGATGCTGTATCCAACCAGGGAGGAAGGCAAAAGATGGGATGGAGTGCAAGGAACGAGGAAACAATGGGAGGAAGGGGCTCTGGGAAAGCCTGTGGAGAAGAAGGAAAGCCAAGGGGATGTGTGTGCACCTCCTCAGACAAGGGGGGAGGCAGGAAAGGGGTTTGCTTGTTCTGCTGGCAAATTGGAGCAGGCTCAGCATGGGATGGGATGGAATGGGATGGGATGGGGCCACAAGGAGCTTTTCACCTGCAGGGAGGTGAGGCAGCTCCGGGCAGGATGGAGGATCCCCTTGGGCACTGCTGGAGTTTGCAAAATGAGTTTCATGATTTCACAGCATTCCCCAGTGGAACTGGGGATGTGCCAGTCCACCTCACCACTGCAGCTGGAAGTGGTGGGTGCTCTGCTGGCTGGTGGGACTGGTGATGGCTGCCAGCACACGGGGTTCCAGCCATGCAGCATGTCTGGGAATGCTGCCCTGGTGTCTGCACACACCTTTCATCCCAGTCTGTGTTTCCTGCTCCCCGCAGGCTCCATTGATGGAGGCTGCATCTCCACATGTGAGGTGCTGCATCCCAGGGAGCATCTTGTCCAAACAGGGACACAGCCAGAGGTGGGGAGTGGAAACAGGTGCTCAGAGGAGGGAAGTGACTTCCCTGAGCCCTCGGAGTGAGTCAGGGACCAAACCCAGCCCAGAACCCCCTGCCCTGTGTGGGACTTGTTCTCTTTCATGTGCTCACACTGATTTAGTCCAGAGGCTTCCCACTCCAGCACTTCCCAGAGACTACAAATGCACATGGAGTTTTGAAAGAATTACAGGGTAATGGCACCTGAATGGGTGTCGTGGTGCACTTTCCTGGCCTTTTATTCTTCTTTATAACAAAGAATTAAAAGCTTTAGTGGGAGAGCTGGCAGTAAGCTCAGGAGACAGGGAGACTTCTGAGGATGATTTCCCAGATTCTGGGAGTGACTACAGTACAAATTATGGTGGAAAATAAAGGAACTGACTCAGCAGGAGGCAAAAGGGAACAAGTGGAAGAGTAACTCTGCTCTGGAAAGCTGCGAGGAGAATGAGACACAAAGCAGAAAAGAGAAATAGGGCCAAAAAAAGAAATCAGACATTATTTCAGAGAGATTCCTTCTGACAGCCTGACTGTTCAGAAACTGCTGAGTGAGGGAATTGGGCCTTACACAGAGTCCAGGGATTTTTGGCCCAAAATGAACAAAAGAGATGCTTTTAATCAGAGCTCATTTTCATCTGCCATCCAGGCCACAAGCTCTCACCAGTCCCCCACTGTCTCCCAATCTAAGCAGTGTGAGTGTCATTCCTGACATTACACCTTCCTTTCCCAGGCAAAATTAATGCTTGAAGCAACACTGATCTGAACACATAATTAAACCCCCTCTAGCCCACCTACCAAATAAACTCATTTCCAGACTCCAATTAACCTCTGAGGTTATTACTTGGGATAAGAGATCTCCCTAGAAATGCCAGAACTGCTTGTGCCAGGATGCAGTGAGCCCACTTGTTCTGCAAGTGTCAGGTTATGGGAATCACCTTAACCTTGGATCCTTGTCCAGCTGAGAGAGCCTCGGGAATAAAATTAATAACTTTTTGGCATTTTCTCCCTTTCTAAGAAATGGAGAAAGTGTTATCTCTTCCGCTCATAATTTTTCCTCGTATTTTTGAGTCCCCAGACATACATACTTTGTTAAAGCACTGCCTATTTCAGAGGCTTTATCCAGGACTGGATGAACTCCAGTGATAGGTATCCAAGCTGCTTTGTGCATTTAGTTGTCCCTAAATGTCTATTTTGGAATCTGTTCCAGATTCTAATCATTTTACATTAAGACTCAAGGACTCAGTAACCTCTCCTCTCCCAGTCTCAAAAAAAAATAGAAACACCGACCCTTCAACCCTGGATCAAGCACAAACCTCTCCAAAATCCCAGTCTGTTGCCATCTTTCATCAGTCTCTGTTCTCCATGACTCCTGCACTCCAGATCTGCAGAGTCTCCCTGTCCAGGAAAAGAACACACATGACATGATTCAGGACCTTTTCTTGACAGAACAAGGTGGAGGGGCTGCTCTTGGCCAGCAGCTTCACATTAAAGTGCTGTTGAAGCCTCTCCAACATTTCTGGAGCCTGGCTGAGCTGTGGGAGTCCTGGGCTGCTCTGCTCTTCCACGCTGCTTATCATCCTTCATTTCTTCTACACCTGACACCACATGGTCTCTAGAAATCCCTCTGGGCTCAATAAACTCTGGAACTCAGCCTCCTTAGTCTGCCTTTTTTCTCCCACCAGTGGGGACTCTACTCTGGGTTTCTTTTTCCTCCATCCAGCTGCAAACTTTTGGGTGACTCATGGGAATTTTCTATCAGTGAAGTTACTCCCAACTCTGACTGAGTGACAATTTCAGAAAGGGATTCAAGGGGAGGGAAGAACGGCAGGAAAACCACAGGATACCCCTGTAGAAACCAAGACCAGTGCAAAAGGGCTGCTAGAAATCTTGTTTTCATCACCCACAAATTCCCTGATGCTGGAAAACGTCCCCCACTTTCCTGTCTCCTCCAATTTGCTGCAAGTTCCAACACGAGCAGGTCGTGCTGGGAACAGCTGACTGTGCCAGAACGTGAGGGCCGCTCTTCCCGCCCGCCCTCCCCTCCCCACATCCACACACTGCAGCCCAGACAATGAAAACGGCTCCGTGTTTACCAACCATCCTGCTCCTCCCCGTTCCAGCAGGGCCTCCGTGGCACAGCCAGAGCTCTTCTGTTCACAAGCCCATCTGCTGCTGTTGCTTCCCCTCACCTGCAGCTCCAAGGCTCCGCTCGGGATATCGCTCGCCGTCGTGGTGGGAACTGCGAGAAGCAGAAGAGGATTTCGGGTGGTAAGCAAGCAGCAGGAAGAGAGGAATCCAAATCTGTTCTCATCTAAAGACCCTAAAAATAATTAAAAAAAAAAAAAAAAAAGGGGAAAGAGGAAATTCCAAAAAGCCAGTGATGTTCTGAGCTGCACAGTCATTCCAAGGACAGTTTTCCTCATATTTCTAAGAGAATTTGAACATTTAGAACCAGAAGGGAAAAAGCACAAGCATTCCAATGGCTGTTTCCCTGAAATTACCCCGATCCCTCTGGTCTCTGCAGTTTAAGGTCTCTACAGGAGCTACAAGCCTCCACTTTGCCCAAACCTGTGCTGCTGCTGAGAGCTCTCCACACAGTTTAACTCAAGGCTACATTTTTCCTTCCAGGAGTCAGGGAGGACGAGTGGGAGTCAGAAAGAGATTGGGAACGTCTGTGTACCCTGCGGCCTTCAGTGGAGTGCCCAGAGATTACCCTGCAACCCAGAGCTGCTGTCCTCACAGCCTGGGCCTGCAAGGGCTGCCAGAGGCACTGGGAGGGCTTCTCTCTCCGGAGGCTGATGGATTCAAAGCACTCTCCGTATCCCAGCTCTTTGCCAGACAGCCAAGCACAGTGTGCAACATGTCTGGGCAGGCTGCAGACACTGCCAGGCTCCTGCCAGGCAGCTGCACGATGGGAAGCAGACAGGTTGTGGATCACGGAGATGGTGTGGCTGGAGTGGGAAGCGGGAACCCCACAGCTCCATCAGGCCCCAGCCCTGCACTGAAGTGTCTGGGTCCTGCCTGCTCCCAGCTGCAGCCTCTCCGTGCAGTGCTGCTGCCTGGCTGGGGAGAGAAAGCAGTTGTTGCTGTTCCTGAGGCCTTCTCAGAGTCAGTGAAAATCAGAAAAGCCCAAAGAGCTGAACTGCTCCAATCACAAAACATCAGTGGCCAAAGTGTCTTTGCTCCCTCCCGTTCTGCCCCTCACACCTGGAGTTGTTATTTCAGCCAAGACCTGGCTAAAGCAGCAGCAGCAGCAGCATTTGGAATGGTCTCTGCTGTGCCGGGGGCTCTGGGAGAGCCAGCCTGGCTAGAGATCCCTGCCATTCCATGTGGGAGCACAGATGGGGCATGTCACAAACAAACACCCACAGAAACTTCGCCCTCTGTGTGTGGACAAGGATAGAAGGAATAGGAAGAACAATGTGGAGAGGATGGATTCTCAGGGAGGAAAAGCCCTCCACATGTTCCTTCTACCTGTCCTTCTGCCAGCAGATCACAGTGGATCTGCTGCACCAGTTCTCAGCCAGGAATGTGCCCAGTTTAGGGAGGAACGTGCTGTCCCACTTGGCAGCTCCCTGGCCCTGCCCTGCCAGCTCAGCACAACTGCACAGATCCCATCCCAAGTCTGGAGGCTGTTGGGAAGGGAGGCTGCAGCTCCTGGGAGGGGAGGAGTGGCTGAGGCACCCACAGTGGCCAAGGCAGCTGCTCTGCCCCGACAACCCAGGATAACATTCCCTTGCCTCTGAAACACCAGCGTCCCTTCCCCAAATGGTGTGTGGGGTGGAACTACCTCTTTTTGAGGACTTCACAGTGCAGAGTGAGAGCTGAAGATCCCAGAGCTGCTCAGAGGTCAGTGCTGGTGCAGCTTCCTCTGCCCCAGCAGAACTCAGGTAAACTCCCTGATTCCCAGACACTCACATTGGTGCCAGCAAGGGGCTGGGATGTCCTGAAAACATAACGCTCAGTGGGTGAGGGGAGAAAGAACGAAATCAGACTTTGCAAAGAGTTCCTGCCTCGTTCACTCCCAGGAATGGTTCTGTTTCAGCTGAACCGTTCCTCAGAGTAGCTGCGTCTCAGCCCAGTGCTGCAGCTCTGGGGGCCTGAAGCAGGACCTCTGAGCACACATGCTCCTCATTAATGCTAATCCAGGAGCAGCAACGATCCGAGAGCAGAACCTCGGAGAGAATTAAGTACACAGGCACCGCCTCACGGGGCTGGGATGCAGGGAGGGATCCAGCCTGAACCTCCTCCAAAACACGCACTCAGAGCTGGTTGCTCTGGTTTGGACCCGACTCTGGCAAGATGGAAAAAGCTCAGGGAGATGGTGAAAGAGAGGAGAAAGAAGAAAGGAAAACAGTCTGTTCTCTCAGCCCCCAGAAAGCAGCGTTTCACCGCTGGGGCTCTCAGTGTGCACAACAAACTCGTCTCCCTTCCCTCGCTCCCGCTTACATTGTTCACTTTCCTGCAAATTGTTTCCACATTCTGTATAAATAACCCCGGTGCCAGCGAGGGGGAGGGGGACTGCGGGGAAGGGGTGGGAGGAAATCCAATGGCTTTGTTACTTTGGAGGAGAAGGTGGAGGATGGTGAGGAGCGTCGGAGCTGCAGCCCCGGCAGACGGAGCTGAGAGTTGCCACCGAGCTTGTGTTCAGACCTGGAGGAAGAAGAGTAAACAAGGGGGAGATTATATATAATTATAGACAATCATGTTGCCGGGATAAACAGGAATCAAAAGCATGGAGGCACTGGAGTCTGGCACACCCCCAAGCACAGAACAGAAGCCAGCAAGAGGCAACGCGGCTGCAACGCGCTTCCCTTCGGGCCTGGTTTCACTTAGCTCAGGGCTGGGGTTTTTTCCTCTCTTTTTGGCTGCAGGCATTCCCCCATAAAGAGAGGAGCCCATCCAATGGGAAACAGAAGCCAAACTGAAGTCAGCAGAATCCTTGTCTGTGACATTAATAGATTATTACCCTGTGAGAAACGTCAGAAACATTTGGAAAAGATACAGCCCGCTGAGGTCAGCAGGAACAACAACAACAGGAATTTCTGAACAAAAATGGCTTTAGAAACTCCAGAGGCTGTGCTGGAGTGTCCTGTGGGCAGTTCCTCCTTGGCAGAGTGTAGAGTGGGAGCTGGAGCTTCCAGTGGGATTTGGGTCCTGGCTGTGGCTCCCGAGGATCCGAGGCTTGCAAAGGGGCACAGAGGGGAAACGAGTAACAAACAAAGCCAAGGAGCACAAGAGAAATAAAGGCAGATGGCCCATAAGGGCTGTTCTGTGGCTTTTTAAAGGAGGACTTGGGGGGATTTAAAAAAGAGAAATTAAAGGCACCTCCTTCATCCTTCTTTTCCCTCCCTTGAAGGCTCTGGAGAGTTACAGGGAGGGAACAAAGGACGGCAACCTCGGCCAGTGACAGAAGGAGGGCTGTTCAGCAAGGCACTGCACAGAGCTCTCTCCCAGGCACTGCTTGAAATCCAAACAGCTTCCAGCCCACTGAATGCCTAAGCCATTTTCCTGATCTCTCAGCTGTTCTTCATTGAGAACACAAGCAGGTACTTGAAAGCAAGAACGCAGAGAGGAAAAATAAACATATAATAGGAATAATCAAACCTGTGTTTAGAATCTGTGTAACAGCAGGGGAAGCAGGGTATGTACACAGGCTCCTCCACCTTCTCCCTCTCAGTACAGGTGCTCTAAGCATCCTTTCTCCTAAGGAAAGAAAAGGCATTTTTCAAGGGAAATGATATTTACTCTGTGAGAACAGTGTCACAGTTTGGTGAATGGTATCACCTGGCTTCCTTGGTTAATTGTACTTGGTGTATTTTCTGTGAATTCCTCATTGTGGGCATTCTTCCTCTGAGAGTTCTTATGTTGACAAGCCCCTCATCAGAGGGGATACCTGTGTGTGCACAGGCATGTGCATAAGGCCAATATCTCTCTACTGGCCATGTAGAAACCTTTCAGGTATCACAGATAAAGTTGGTCTAAGCATAAAACATCTCAAATCTGATGGAAACAGACCAGAAGGAGCAGAGGGAAATAACTAGAAAATACAGGAATGGGTTAAAAAAAGCCATTTGGGGTCCAATCCTTATCTACTCTAAATTCACATGGACTCTGTGAGGTAATATTTAAGCCATCTACTCCCACGCCAAGTTACAAGAGCTCCTTCCAAACATCCCAGACAGTGCAGAGAACCAAGAATAAAAACAAGATAACACAGCGATAGCAGAAATAAGCCGAGCGTGTCCTTTGCCCACGTGCCCATGAGCCACGTGGGGCACACACAGTGTCAGCAGTTGAGCAACACGGTGAGAGAGTGGATCTGGAGAGGTTGGATCCACTTCACTTTCTCTTTCATTTATACCTGACCAAGAAGGGGGAAGGAGCCAGAGTTCTTGTCCTGATGTTCTGTCAAAAATGAAACGAGGTTACTGGTCTCCTGCAAGCGCCGATGAACATCAATCACAAAATCCTCATCAAGGCACAAAACACAGTCCCTCGGTGTTATTAGACAGCAAGAATTAGAAGTTTATCAAGCTGGAAAGAGCAGATCCTCGAGGGAGAATGGATTTCATAAGCAAGCAGCAAATCCTTCTCCAGGCACCTCGGTGCGACTTGCGAGGCAGCGAGAAAATGAAAAGAGCTCCTACCTAAAGAGAAACACACAGCGAGTGCTCCCAGCAGGCATCTTAGGAAAGGCCCTCAATGGGATAGAGTGTCAATCCTTCCTTGCCTCTTCCCACTTTCCTGAAGCAAAGGGGGAAAAAAGACAGCGGGAACAAAACAGAGAATGATATTTGCATTGCTGCTCATTTTTGCCCTGCAAAACAAATCTGTGTGTGCTGGAGGAAAGGTTTCCACTAGCTTGTCACAAAACCCCTGCAGTTGGGTATGTCAGTCCTGGCTTAGGACAGGCTGGAGGCAGGAATATCAGCCCAACACATCACACAGAGGTGCATCCCCAGAGCTCTGCAAGGACCCAGGGCTGGAACAGCTGCTGCTGAAGGTTGGCAGAGCCAAAACCCAACTGCACTTCACTCTGATAATCCCAGTTTGGATATTGGAACCTGGCCAGGGGAATGAAAACCTGACTGAAGCATTTCTTCATTCCAAGCCTTCCTGGCTGCCTTGGAGCACTTGCCTGCAAGTCCTACTTCTGGAACATCCAATGAAGAAGGGACGCAGAGTAATGAGGGCTTTGCTCCAGCTCCTCGCTGGTGGTGCTGGAAATCCTTGTATTCCCAGTCCTAGAGACCACAGTTGTGCTCTAAAATGTCCAAGTGCACTGAGAGAGAGGGGACACTTCCCACAGGCCAGGGTTGGGACCATGGGCTGCAGGAGACTTGGGGATGAGCTGCACCATCACCAACTGCACCTTTAGTCACTGGGGCCTTCTCCAAGTCCCCATCTCCTGCTTAGATGCTCAGGAGGCAGATGTATAAAACTGCCACCCAGAAAACATGCTTCCCTGTCACTGTTCACATGCTGACACCCCTTACACATGCACTCTGGAAATAAATATTTCCATTTTTATGAAATAAGCCACAGCATCAATTGGCAGGGCTGAGCACAGCCCTCCAGGCCAGAGCTGCTGGGCACAGGCACCTCCCAATATGCTGCTGGAATGAAGGCAGCAGGGGAACACAACGTTTTGTTTAATGAAAAAAAGCCCTGCTTCAAGCTTCTGAAGGGTTATTATAAGCTGTGGTGTGATGGAACTCAAGACATAAGTCTCTTTATATTTAATAATACATGTTATCGATCTTTTCCTGCGGAGAAACTTCAATGAACACCTTTTTTTTTGTTTAAATCTTTTGTTGCGGATATTGATTATTCCCTGAAAATCCAAGCCCCAAAGATGTGACCAAATGATTTTACAAAAAAAACCAAAGCAGACATTTCCAAACGGGGACAACCCTTTTGCTGTGCAGGATCACAGCGCTGACAGAGAGTTTATAATTAGCCCATACAAATGCATATGCAAATGTACATAACTGCATTTCAGAGGAAACTACTCAGCCCCTAGAGCAAAAAAACGCTAGAGAAATGCAGTGAGTATTCTGATCTTAGCAGATCATTAAAGCAGATTAATCAAAGTTAATTTATTAGCAAGGCTCCCAAACTGCCCACAGAGAGGCTCCCACAACAGCCCACCTGAAGGGCTGTGACATCCAAGCCACGTCTGCTGAGGAGGCACCACTCCCTCTGCTCTCAAATTGCTTTCTCACAGAGCAGATCCACCAGCCAATGGCTCAAACACCTGTGTTTTTATACCTGATGCAACATGAAGGTGCCATCGCTTAAAACACATATTTATGCTTCTTTAAAATGCCAGATGCCCTCCTGAATCCTGGCTGTACTGCAGGGCTGATGGGATTTATTCTCCGAGCTGGAGGGGGTGGTGAAGCAGATCAGAAGACGGGGATTGAGATGCACGTGAGACAGAAGGAGGCAAAGAGAGAGAAAGGAAGGAAGAAAGATCAATTAAGGATCTGATGCCGGTGAGCAAATAAGCCCAAATATGTCCCTAAAGTTCCCACCGTCGGCCCAGAGGCGTTAGCAATGGCACAGGGAGGGACACGGTGCTCTGTGTCAGGAGCCCAGCGCCTGTTCCAGGGCCGGGGCACAAATCCCCAGATTACAATAAGGCAGCTTGAAGGTGACAGATTCCATTGTTGAAGGTGATAAAATTCCACGTGCGCGCTGCAAAACAAGGGCTGGAGCTCAGCCCGCGGACAGGGAGGCAGCGCCCCGGGCAGCGCGGTGGGAGGGTTCTCCTGCTCTCCTCGCCCTGGAAATCCCTGGAGACGCAGCCGGGTGCACGAGGTGGGTGACAGGTCTGCTCTTGCCTGGCACGGCGCAGATGAGCCGCTGCCTGGGAGCAGAGCCTCTGTGTTCCCACCTGTGCCGTGGGATGCGGCGGCGATTCCCGGGAAGGGGGTAACACAGCACAGGGCACAGGGCACAGGGCAGGAGAGGTGAGGGAGAGCCAGGCAGGATCCTGCAGGATGCATGTGAGCAAATCGGTCACTGCACCTTCTCCTGCTCATGTCTGGTTTAACTGCTCTCCCCCAGCTCCCTCAGGTCTCCCATGGGGGTCACACCAGCACAGGCCCATCCTGAACGAGGTGTCCCAAAAGCTTCACACTTTGTTTTCCAAAATAACCCCCAAGGCTGTTACACAGAGAAAACACCCATGGAGCAAAAGCCTGACCTTCACTGTTCTATACTCTTTCTGCCCACTTTGCTGCAGAGGCTCTGTGGAAGGGCTCAGCAAGGACAGGTGCTGACTTCTGGTCACACAGAGGGGCAGCTTGGTCTGGACACTGCCCCAACCTGGTTGCTTGAAATGCAGGAAAGACTCAGCAAGAGAGATGTGAAAACAACAGGAAAATCAAAGCCTGAGACTAAAGGAGCAATTAGACGAGCCTCGGAATATATTTGAGTCAAATCAATCCATACAAGAATTTCAGTCACGGTGTGCTGGTGCCCACACTACTCCCTCCCTCCCTTCCTCCTTCCCCCTTCCAACCCAGGCTCAGATCCAGCCTCTCTGTCTGCTTCATCAGAATATGCACGAAGTGCAGTGACAACACGTCTCCTAAGATGCTTTATCAGTTTTGCAAAGTCCCAGTTCATCCTCCTCTTGCGGATCCATTTACATATTGATGTATTTATTCCCTTCTCTCCAGGCAGGCCCCATGAGATTAAAATATTTTATTTACAAAGGCACTGGGGTTGCAGCTCCTAACAATTACTTCAGCAGGATGGAACCTTGCCTGTGCGCTCAGATTGATGTGTGATCAGAGCGATCGGCCCCATCAGCGATCCGGGAGCAGACGGGGCAGGACTGGTTACACCCCATCCCCACAAACCAGTCAATAGCTGCTGCAACTGGGAAGAATGAATTGGGGTGGTGGGAGGACCAATATGCAGAAGGGAAAGATAATGAGGCAGCAGAAGGAGTGATGGATAAAACCTGGAGGAGAAACTTTGCCAACAGGGCTCACCTTCAAAGGCTGGTGCTTCAGAGTGCTTTGTGCCTCGTGGGGACTCGCAGGCTCTTGGGAGCTGCCCCTGCTCCATCCAAGTGAGGTGCACAAGGCTGCAGCACATGTTCCCGCTGGATCCTTTGCCTCCCACCAGGTGAAACAGGCCCATCAGAGCACTTCAGGCTCCCTGAAACACAGAAGCTGAAAAGTCACCTGCCTGTTCAGCCCAGTATAAATCTGGCACACTATTGCCTCTCCCTGACAGCAACCTCATGCGGCACCGCTGTTCTTCCCAGCATCTCTGACATTTCAGAATTATATTTAGAGACCTGGATGGGAATTTAGTTCTGAAGTTTTGTGCTGCACACTGTCATATAAATATTCTGCACTGCTGGCCGTTGGCTCTGTTGGTGCAGAGCGAGCCCGTGCCCGTGCCACTAATTAACGGGCTGAGGCAGCCCAAGGAAGGGCACCAAACACTGGTGGAACCCTCTTAAAAGTCAGCACGTGTCTCCCTATTAATTCTCACCCTGATCTTTTGCATGGCACTATCGCCAGGCTAATTAATCACCGGTGCGAGCTGCAGCATTAATTGGAACAATGAATCATTTTTTTTGTCTGTTCCTGGCCACTTTCAGCCTGTAGGAATGTGGGTAGTGCCTTTACTTTAATAATTGTTATAAATATAAAGCCAGCAGCACACATTACATTTGGTAGGCATTAAGAAAGACGTGGTATTTGGCCTGGAGCATTAACAATCTGGTGCATGTTCAGGGGAGTGATGGATGCAGCGCTCTGACAGTCTGGAAATGTGCTCCCTGAATCACCTTAATTCAGGACACTTTATGAAGGTGTTGGGGAAAGCAAAGGCTTTAGGAATCCAGTGTCTGGATTCAACAGGCTTTGGCAGGTCTTGGCTACTTGTGGCTTGTTGGGACTTCCAAGGTGCCCAGGGATGGGAACACGTCTCTATGTTCTGCACGAGGGGGAGGAAAGGCTTCTGATGGTGCTGCTCTGAGAGATCAGATTATAACTGTCTGAAGTGACTCATGTGCATCCTGTGTCCTGCCCAGAACAGCACCTGCATGCACAGTGCCTGGCTGGGATGTGGGAATGATGGGCTCAGTACACGGTCAGAGCTCAGTCTCCATGTCAGGCTGGACACTCCAGGAAGAGGCTGGGGGAGACAGAGCCACAGAGACCAAAACAGAGGTTTTTAGGGAGTAAACAACAGCTAAAATGTGAACAGCTATAAACCCCCAGTTTATCACTCAAAGGACAGTAAATATTCCCTTTCCTTGCCAGCCGGGGGGCTGGGGAGGAGAAGAAGTGGCTGAAGGAGAGCTCAAGGTGAGGCCCGTTATTTACTGCTGCTGATGAATAAGCAAACCAACCCCCACATCGTGTTTGCCCACAGGACAGGAAAAGCTCCAGAGTGTTCAGCAGGCTGGTTACTTTTCCCCCTCCTGGGGTATGTTCTGTTCCCCCTCCTGGGGTATGTTCTGTTCCCCCTCCTGGGGTGTGTTCTGTTCCCCCTCCTGGGGGTGTGTGTTTTACACACTCTTCCAGCGAGACACCGTACCACTATTAACTGTTCACACACACAAAACACATGGAATTCTCCTTTACCTCCACTCAGCAGACTAAGTGGGGGAGGGCTGGAAGAGTCACCTACCAAGACAGAGGTGGGGAGAATAATGTAAAAAAAGATCCAAAGGGATTTGTGTTGGGTTTTAAAAAAATGTAATATACTTCTCTGTGCCAGTTTAAAAGCACAGGCTTGTTTGAAGTTCCAAGGGAAGGCGGGAGCACGGGGCAGGAATTGGCAGGCTCTGATCTGGCTGCTTTTCCTTATTATGAGAAAATACACTCTGGTCTCCTTGTGCAAGGGTATGAATTCTTCATCTCATATTGTGTTTGCACAGAAGCGTGAAATACATCCTGAGCACGGGTCCCCGTCCCCAGCGCACAATGCGAGAACAACGAGGGCACTGAGAGCGGGAACGCTGCTCTTCCAGGGCCCGGGCTCTGCCCGGCATTCACCACATCCCCCGGGCTCAAAGGGAAAACCCCAGGCACGTACTTCCTCCCCGATGCTCGGGGGCCCTGGGCTGTGAGCTGTGTCCCTGTGGGAAGCTCCCGCCTTCCCCTCTGTAAATGCTCCCCCCGCTGCCGCTGAATCACCAAATAATCGGGAGACCCGTGGGAAGGGAATTAAAGGGTGGTTATCACGCTGCCATGTTCTGCTCACTTTATTTGTTTTAAATGACCATGAAAGCAAAGCGGGGAGAAAGAAAACACACAAGTGGAAACTTAATTGAGCTGCTGAAATGTCTTTAAAGGAGCATTATGGGCTGGATCGCGGTGCCTCGGCTCACACTGGTGGCATTTGCTCACATGAGTGGGCAGCTGATGAGGCAGTTCAGTGGGACCCTTTCTCTAAGAGAGCTGTACCTCTCACTGCGGGTCTGGAGCACAGAACAAGCAATGACACCCAGCTCTGGGGTGCCTGCACATCCCAAAAATGGGCAGGACGGGACCAGGCTGCCAGCACCCGGAATTGTGTTGGGCTACAAGTGTCTGAGTCCTTGTTTCATGGCAGAGTTTGCTGCTCCAAGGGGAACAGCCAAGACCATGCTGGGGTACAACTTTTCCATCCTGGTGCCAAAGACCATCTGCCCTGGCTACATTCTCCCCAAGAAGCTCCACTTCTGGGTGGGGAGGAAGGGGGAACTTGCTCCACTCCTCATGGACACTGAAGGCTCCTCAGGTATAAGGTAACAAAACCAGTTGAAGGCACAAAGCGGCCTTGGTTAGATGGTGTCTCAGTGTGGAGGCTCAGTGTGAAGGGCTCACAGAGGGGCCATAGAGCCCACAGAGGATCTGTGGGCTGGAGAGCACTCACAGAGCTGGGCAGCAGCTGGAATAGGACAGGATCACCACAGGAACAGGAGGGAGCTTCCCAAGGAGGTGGGCAGCAAAAATAGACCAAAATGTGGGGAGAAGACCCTGGCAGAGAAGAGGAGGGAACTGCCCTGACCAACTGGCTGGAGCTGGAATGTAGGAGACGGGGAGCAAAGGAAAGCCAAGATGTGGAAAGGCAGGAACCACAATTGAGCACAAACCAAGCCACCCACACCCGAGGGAGAAGTCAGGGCGGGACCATGTGGGAAAAGGGGGCTCAGGAGATCCAGTGTGGGAGCCCAGGGATCTGACAGGGAACCTGCTGGACCTGCTGGAGCAGCCACACTCGGGCTAATCTCTGAATGGAACAGAACTTGCCCCTGGCTTGTTACACCTGATTTTATTATGAGTCCAATGTGCACTGAAGTAAAAAAAATGGGCCCTCTCTAGTCAATCTTCTGCTGGATCTTAAAATCCTCCAACTTGCAGGAAACTATCAAAAATCCCTGTATTTTCATGCCTAAGTTCTGAGTCCTATGCAAAGGCAAAGAAAGGCAAATGGGAGGAGGGAGAGATGAGCTCCTCTGCCCTGCCCTGCCCTGCTCTGACACTGGCCAGGGCCTGCACAATGGAATGGATCAGCTCCTTTCTGATCCCTTTGTCCAGTCTCTTACCCATTCATGGGCCAACTCCAGCCTGGGAGCAGTATTTAGGATGCCCTGGCTCCTGCTCAGCTCCTCCTGCCCCTGTTTCCATACTGATGTTTCCTCAGGTGCCTTCCGAACCCAGGAAATCCCATGAGCCCAGTGTTCTGAACTCCAGGCAGGCAGCAAGGGTGAGGTGAGGGTACACATCCCACTTGGCTGGGAAGATAATTAAAAGGGCAGTCAGGGATGGGAAGGGGGATGGAGACCTCCCTCCGCACCTCCTGCTCTGCTGGCTCTTACTAGGTCAGCACTTTCTGGGAATTGCTGCGTTGCCAGATGTTGATTGGGCATCTGACAGGAGATGAATAAAGCCAATAAAGCTCTTATTTCTGGCTATAAAAACAATAATGAAAAGCAGACAGGGATGGGGGATAGGCTGCCCAAGGCTTTCCCAGGCCACACTGAGCTGGGTGTAGCAGGAGCTGCCTTCCCTTAGTTCCTCCTGCCTGTAAGCCATGAGCAATAGCCCCAAAATGAAGCAGTTGGATGATATTGTGTACAGTCAGAATTCCTTGATTCCTGTCAAAGGGACTCTCTCTTGATTATTTTGCATGGCCTTTTCCCACTGGCAGTGCCAAGCTCCCCAGCCAACCCCACCGTGAGATCAGGACTCGAGGCCCAGGCACTGCAAACCAGAGCAGCTGCGGTGTCTCCTTGAAGGCCAAGTCACCTCCTTCTCACAGTGACTGTTCTGCCTCCAGCTCTGCATGGGGGAGCTCCTGTTCCTGTGCCAAAGGCTGCCCTGCTTCCCAGGCCTCTCTCCCAGAGGAAGAGAAGTGCCTCTGCTTTCAGCTCCTGTGCAGCTAAAGACCCAAGTTCTGAATATCAACCACTTCCTTCGTGCTCTGCTGTACCAGCCTGGGGATATTTGGCCAGTTCTGAACAGTTCTGAGATTTTGGGATGCATTTCTGCATAGAGATTTGCTACATAGCTGCTGGCACAAGAGCTGTCCTTGTCCTGACCACCAAGAGTGACACCTCTCCTCTTGGGAAGTGCGTCAAAAGGGGCAGATCACAGAATCCTAGAACCACAAAATGACAGAATCCCAGAATCACAAACTGGTTTGGGTTGAAAGGAACTTAAAGCTCACCTCATTCCCATAGGCAGGGACACCTTCCACTATCCCAGGTTGCTCCAAGACCTGTCCAGCCTGGCCTTGAACATTCCAGGGATGGGGCAGCCACAGCTTCTCTGGGCAACCTGTGCCAGGGCTTTACCACCCTCACAGCCAAGAACTTCTTCCCCATATCCCACCTAAACTTCTGCCAGTGAAGCCAGATCCTACGACACCCTCACCTCTCAAAGCCAGACGAGAGCTGCTCTGGGGTTTGGGATTTGGAGGGTGAAGGGGGTATTTGTAAACAATTCCCTGGGTTTGTAACCTCATAACCTGTGATCTAAATGAGCTCCTGGGCTGCACCCTTTAGAGGTCCTGAACAACCCACAGAAAGGGTGGCAAAGGTATCTTTTGTGGCAATCTCCCTGCCCCACTGGTGCCTGCACTGCCGTGCTGGGAATGCTGGCACCGACCTGTGCACACCTGGACTGGTTCTGGATGAGCCTGCAGATCCAGTTCACCCCATGGACTCAGAGCAGCCCTGCTCCCTGCTGGGTTCAGGTCCAGGTTGGTAACCGGAAAGAAACATCCCAAATGTGCATTAAGAGTTTTTGAGGCGGCCACCCCCACAAGGACAGTGTCCAGCCTGGTGTCAAACGACGCCATGAGGCAAAGTTGCATGACTGTGGTGAGCTGCAGCCCAGATCAGCTCCCAGGCACCTCATAAAGCCAGCACCAGGAGCTCTTCTTAAACAACACTGCCTTCAGCCCAGAAACCTCTGGTATCCACACAGGAAACCCTTCTGCTGGACATTGGGAGGCCAAGGGGTTAATTCCCGATCCAAAAACCAGCGAGCTGCCTCCACCCCACAGGGCATGACCTGGTTACCCTTGTGCAAACACCTGGCACCAGCAGTGACACACACCCCCCTAGGCATTTAACACCTCTGAGCTTTAACCTCTGTTGCCAGCATCATGGACTGGGAATATATATTTAAGGTGGAAAGCATTCCCGGAAACTGGCTGTTCTTCAAAGGCATATTTACTGGATGTTCCAATAGCCACAACTCAAAAAACATACATTACACTGGGTAAAAATACCTGGGATGAAAGGAGAGAGAAACTCCCAGTACCGTTTTCTCCAGTATTTTTATCAATGATCTAAATGACTCTGTATAAATCCTTGTTGTGGGGAAGTTTGCAGATGCCAACAAGATTGGTGGGAGGGAAACAAGAAGCAGGACTGGACTATCAATACACTGGGATCTGACATGACTGGGACTTGGCCACACGCCAGTGAAACATGATTTAAAAAGTCAAATGGCAAAGTAAGACATCTGAAACCAGAAATGCAGGTTACACTCACAGGATTCTGCCTCAGAAAGGAATTGTTTGGAAAAGGACTTGGAAGACATCATCACAGGGGTCTGCTGTAGCCCTAAAGCTGCCACAAAGTGGGGGCTCTGATCCCTGGGTGTTTAGAAGGGATAATGGATGATCCCTTCTGGCACACAGCTCCAACAACCTGCTGGAAAGCCGTGTTCAGGCTTTCCTTCATGGAGAAAGGGAAAACACAGGAGCAGCTCTGCAAAGCTGGGAAATGGAAACCATCCCGTGGCTCCTGAAGGAGCCCAAAGCTGTCAGCTTGTCCAGGACATGACTGAGACAGGATCTGGTCACTGATACAGGGGATGGCAATTGCTGGAGGGGGCTTTGGAGAACAATGATTGCACATTTAACCTTGAAGTAAAACCTGACAGAAACAGCTGTGCAGGCTGTCCAGCACTGGAAGAGTCTGCCAGGGAAGCAGGTGAAATGATGGGATTTGGTGTTTTCCAGAAGGTGCTCTTTAACTCACCTTTCAGAAAAATTATACAGGTGGTTGGTTAGACTACATGTGGCTGTAGGAATCCCTGGATTACTAGACTGGAGTCCTTGCACAGACTGTTTGGAGCAGGCATCTCTTTGTATCTGAAGGAATGGAGGAAGTGCTGTGGAACAGCTCAGGCAGCCTGAAAGACTTTTCCTGGCTGCCTCGAACTCTGCCTGATGCTCGGGGGATATTTCTGCCTAAGCCTTGCATACTCTAAGTTATATGACTGTCTCCCCCCAAATTAAGCAAACACAGATTCCCTCCTGCCGAGCTGAAAATCTCAGTATCAGTTTCTCCAGTCCTCACCAAATCCTCACCAGTCTGGCTCTGGAGAAAATGCATAAAGAACCCCCGTCTGCTCCGAGTTCCGGCTGGGGAGCTGCACGGATATCAGCGAGGTTTCAGGGTGTAACAGAGCAGAAACCAGCTCAGCATGCTCATCTTCTCAAGCTAAGTCTGTCCTTCTGTTTGGATAGATTAGCTCTTCCCTGCATTTCCCCCTGCTCAGGGATGCCAGCCTGGCCCCGGCAGCCGCGAGCCGCGAACAGCGGGAGGCCCCGCTTCATCCAGCACCAACTCCCACATCTCCAACAGTGCCGCCTTTTGTTCTCCTGGTTGCTGTCTGATCTCTGCAGCCCCGTCTTACATTCCTCCTTCAGGGCCCCCTCCAAAAGTTACTCCACAAAACAGGATCCTGCTTTTCTATTTCAAACCCAGGCCTGGCATCTGAGCACAAATAAACAGGGATCAATCATCGCCCCGACACACAGGGGTCCCTTTTCCACCTCTCCCTTGGCTTTTGGAAGATGAACTCTCACAATTCATCTGCTGCTTGGATATGCAGGGAACGCATGGACTCGGGCAGTGGGATACAAGGAGTGTATTTCCTAGATAAAAAATGAATGTATTGCAGAGAATAAGCTGCTGGAGCTGATCTTACCTGTTCACCTTCCCTCCAAGCCAAGCTGGGCACTCGTGCCACAGCTACTGGGTGAACTCCACACCTCACTGCCCTCACTCAACATGCTCCCACACAGCACAGCAGCTTTTGGCTCCCACATTCCAAGTCATCAGTGGGAACTTTTCCATTTGCAGGCTGGATCCTGGGTGGAGTACCAGGTGCAAGTGCTCGCAGCAGGTTCCAAGTCTGCCCAGACGGTGCCATCCCTTCCCTCGGGAGCTGCAGCGATGCTGATCATGGAACAAGCAACTTCCTGACTGCACAGTATTGCTTCCCTGGAACAACAGCATTTCAGAGTGAATGTGTTATCAAAACAATAAACCAGGCTGTGCATGCTCAGATTAACTTTCACCTGCTGTTTCCAGGACTGAGAGGCTGCTCTGAGCAGCTCCCTGACCCTTCTGTGTTTGGTTCAGTCTGGAGCCCCTTGGGGTGACTCTCCTGACCTTCCCTCTTACTGCAGTCACATCCAGGCTGCAGAACTGAACTCCTTTCAGCCATGGGATGAGCTCCAGAGACCCACACAACACACCCAAGCTGCTATTGAATGCTCCAAGCCATGAAGCCAGACCAGACCTAATCCTGGGAATTCCCCCCAGAACACACAGAGTGGACCAATACCAAATGTTTGCTCCTCAGATCTGTTCCTGTCACACCTTACTGCTTCCTGATGCAGCTGTGAGCTCTAGGAAGGCTCTCTGCACCTGCCTGTCTCCCTGCAGGACCTCATGGTGTTTCCCAGACAGCTTGCACAGCCCAATTAGTTAAATTTTCCCCCATTCCACTCCATTCTGGTTTAGCTAAACAAGATTCCCTCTAGCTGGAGGTGGAAGATTGTACACATGGAGCTCACAGCTTACCCACAGTTGCAGGGAACCTGTGACTTCCCCTTCCCTTGGAAGTGTCCAAGGTCAGGCTGGATGGGGCTTGGAGCAACCTGGGATAGTGGAAGGTGCTCCTGCCCATGGCAGGGGGTGGAACAAGACAGTCTTTAAGGTCCCTCCAACCCAAAACATTCTGGGTTTCCATGATTACCCTGTTGTCTGTGAGCTTTCAGAGGTCCATTCCCTGGAAGTGTGGCTTGGAGCAGCAAACCTTCTCTAACTCACTTGCAGGCTCTGAATCAACAAAAGGCCAGGACTGAGGTTCAGGCAGGGGCCTGTGTGTTCTGCTGGAGGCCCTGAAGGAAACAGAGGTGAATTTCCATACAGAAATTACTGGGATCGTTAAGGATTAATAATTATTTTGGATCTGATAAGCCGTTGTGGCGTTAATTTCCTGCAGGTTTTTCCTGGGTTGTGTAGGACCAAACTCTGTGTGGGATCAGCCCCAGCGCGTTCCCTGCTCCAGGGACAGCCTGGCCCAGACCTGCTCCTCACCCAGTCATTTTCCAATTAGCACAGGGCTGTGGTGTGATGAGTAACTGTGTAAGGAGAGAGGGAATCTGAATTTGCCTGCCCTTAAACAGGTTACTGGGATTTCTAATGAGTGTCAAACAATTGCAAACCCTCCACAACCCCAATAACAGGTCCCTGGCCAGTGTCGAGTCTAATTTCACTAAACAATGGTACCATTAAATTGCCCTGTGATGGTTGATTTTGAACTGGCAGGAGGAATGAGTTGTACCCACTACAAGAGGATTTCAGATTTCATCTTTGCTTCTACCTTTGATTTATTGAAGAGATTTATTTTCTGGGTTACATTTTAATATTTTTGCCCTTCTGTTAATGATAACCACTGTCTGAAGGTTTGCACTTCAGTGTCGCAATGCTGAAGAAATTGGGAGTATCTGGGTCTGCTGTGAGTGTAACTGGCCATGTTTAAACACCTACACTGGCTCTGAAATACAGGTGTTCACTCCCATGGCAGAAATCTCAATTCAAAAGCTTCGCTCTTCTCTCAGAAACGAATTCTGCCTCAGGAGCTTATTTAAATCAGAGACCAAAATAGAGGAAAAATCACTCTCCTGTTATTTTCTCCTCTTCCCCTCCTCAGAGTCTCATGTGACAAATCAGCTGCTACTTATAGAACATCTTGCAAAGCCTGAACGCTGTTTCCCAGGGTGGCTGGAAGAGCAGTGGAGGTACCACTGTCACTGCAGCAGCACAGTCAGCACATCGCTCTGAAAGCAGCTCCCACTTATCAGACACTGCTGGGCAAATGCTTAGGGTGAGAGTGTCTTAAGGACTCTAAAAAAATGTAAAAAATTCAGGAAAACCCTCTCTGTGCCCTCCTGCTGGTGATTCCTCCTCTGCTCCACAGCCTCCAGCACCAACATCCTCATCTCCCCTGCAAAGACCCCCCTCCACACCTCCAGTTCTGCAACTGCCACAGAGCATCTGGGTCCAGTCAAGATCATGGTTTGAGTCTCCCTACAAAATTAAGCAAGATTTTACTGCCAAAAAGTAATTTCCCTGCAAAGAAAGGCCAGTAAGTCTTGCCTGATCCCTTTAGCTCTGTATCATCTGCAAATTTAATGATCCAAATGCTGTGGCGCTGTGTAAATCTTTAATAAAAACACTACAGAGCCCCAGCAGAGGATCTGCTCCCTGGTCACCTCCTCAGTGACACTCACCCTTAGCTTCAAGCCATGGCTCTGCCTTCCTCCCAGTATTTTACCCTGTTCAATAATAGATTATTTTAACCTACACTGAGGGAGTTTGGACCATAATCCATCAGGCAAAATTTTCTTAAAGCCTTATGGGCAACCAGATAAGATTTATACCATCCAGCCTGATAGTTATTTCATTAGCATAAGTGATCAAATTAGTCTGACATGATTTACCTGCAATATATCCATGCTGACTCACTCCCATTACAGGAAATTTATTCTTCCTAAAAAAAAAAGTCAGCTGCAAACTAACTGTAAATGAAGATTTCAGAAGAACAACATTCATCTGGAATCTTTGCCTCCTGTTATTATTTCTGTTGTGAGGGAGCGTGGGCATTTTTGGGTCATTTTGGGAATGGGCCAGACTAAAGGAGAGCCAGAGGGTACAGGAACAAGTGGAGGAACAAAAGAATTACCTCTCCAGAGGGGGCAGGTACAGTCAAGGACACTTGACTCCTTCCAGAGAGAGACACAGAGCAAGGAATTAAACCTGGCACAAGACACTCCAAATAGGATTTCATCTGATCTGATTTTCTCTGGACCCTGATGAAGCACCTTGGGAAGAGAGAGAGGAGCAGAGACAGGGAAGTCTGCCCTGGAGCTTCCAGCCACAGACATCACCACCACCTTCTGCATCTGATGAAACTACTAAAAAAACTGTTGCATGACCGAACTACCGTCCCCAAAGGAAAAATGTCATTCCAGCCACGTGGAGAGATGCCAAGAGAAAAGGAGGCTCAAGGGGGACCTTCTTTCTCTCTCCAACACTCTGACAGGAGGAGAGAGCTGGGGGGGTGGTCGGGACTCTGCTCCCAGGGAACAAGGGACAGGACAAGAGGAAACGGTGTCAAGTTGTGCCAAGGGAGGTTTAGGTTGGATATTGAGGAAGACTTCTTCAGGAAAACAGTTTTCAAGCACTGAAGCAGGCTTGTCAGCCACCTCCTGCCCCAGGTAACTCCTCTCCCAGGCTGCAGGGAAGCTCAGGAGGCCTCCCCAGCTACTCAGGGTACACAAAATCGTTTCTCACAGTTGCTTTACCCACCATGGTGACTTGTAGGTAATAATGTCCCCTCACACAGGGTTTGCCCACACCTGAAAGCAGCTGCCAACCCTCCAGGAGCAGCCACAGCCTGTAAGGAATGCTGCTGGCACACTGCAGAGGCACTAAACTGGGGGTCTGGGGTGGAATTCCAGCTCTGCTACTGTCCTCTTGTGCCACCTTTAGGCATGTCACCTTCCCCTGGAGCTGGCTCCCCCTCCCACCTCCAGTCTGGCTTGGATGTTTAAATCTGAACTCTTCAGAGAACAGAGCAACTCTTGTACCCAGAGCAACTCAGGGTCCACTGTGTCTAAATCTGCTGCTAATTCTTTTAGTTAAACCAGAGAATTTGCTTTCAGTTTGCTCTTGGTTAAACATTCAATTGAGATTTTTCATGTAAGATTTAAAGGTGGGAGAAGAGGGAGACTTTTTATGCAGGCAGACAGTGACAGGCCAAGGGGGGGTGATTTAAACTGCCAGAGGGCAGGGATAGATGGGATATTGGGAAAGAATCCTTCCCTGTGAGGGTGGGGAGGTTCTGGCACAGGTTGCCCAGAGCAGCTGTGGCTGTCCCACCCCTGGAAGTGTCCAAGGCCAGGTTGGACGGGGCTTGGAGCAACCTGGGCTAGTGGAAGGTGTCCCTGTTCATAGCACAGGATGGAACAAGATGAGCTTTAGGGTCCCTTCCAGCCCAAACCATTCCACAATTCCGTGCCTTGGGAACTTACCACATGACACCTGTAAGTTAATTTTGTCTGGGGAAGCACTCTGGCACTAAAGGATGCTCACAAAGGCCAGGATGCTGCACAGGGAGCTGTTGGGTAACCAGTGCTACCAACTGAATCATTCAATCACAGTTTTAATTTCCACTGTGTCCTTCAAGGCAATGAAGCTACAGGCAACATCGTGCTGAGGGCAAAGGGAGTCAAGTAGTTATTAAATGGTCACAGCTAAGAGGCAGAACAAAGGTCCAGTCATTAAAGCATGCACAGAAAACCAAGTCTTTTCCACTATGTAAACCTCTGTCAGGCCTCCCCACTGCTTGGCACAGTAAAATAGTATAGCCAGAGATGATATTTTTTTCCTCCTACATATACTGTCATTTAACTTCTCGGGGAAAAAAAAAACCAACAACTTTTCAAGCTCTTAAGTGTTTAAAAGGAAATAAAGTTGACTGTGACAGGCACCAAGGCGTTTCAAGCCTGCTGTGTTGGATCCAGGGATAAGGTGTGTCCTTGAGGAAGAACAGGTTCCAGTGAGGATCCATCCCTGACGAGCCAGCGGCTTCGATGCCCCAAAATTGAGTGTGTAACTGAGGCTGCAGCACGAACTTGAGCACCACTAACTTCAAAAGCCTTTAGCACTTATTTAAAATTATCAGAGGCTTTGATAACTTGGGACCTTGGTCAAATCCAAGGACCTCTAGGAAACGAGGAGATGCTGTCTCCAGGCACGGGACACACACCCCCTCCATGTAAATCCCTTAATTAGCACATAATCTGTACCCTAGCAGAAAATCAGAGTCTCTTCTGGATCAGCACCATTGATGTCCTGACAGTGCTGCAGGAACCCTCCTCCTTTAATTACATGGAGCCAACCACGTGCTGTGTGATTAGTAAGAAAAATGAATTATTGAAGTAACTTGCATTTAACAAAAAGTGCCATTCTGCTTGCCACTCAGTGCTCAGCCACCATAAAAAGATGTTCTTCTTATGCAGGAAAATAGATTTTTCATGCTGCTAAGATGGTGCAGATTTGAGATTTTTTTCCAGGCTTTTCAAACACGAAGTCCTGTGTCCTTACCTAGATTCCAGGGTCAGTAGTGACAAAGTAGCTTATCAGGCAGCCTGATCTCTGGAGCAGGTTCCCAGCTGGTTAAGAACTGCTGTGAATGGAGGAAAACAACCTAAAAAATAACAGGGAAAATGACAGCCTTTCTCCTGTTTGACAGAGATCTTGCTTTTTCCTCTTTTTTCCCCTTGTACACATTCATAATTTTGTAGACAGGTAATTACATGTCTGATGCAAAGACCACCCCTCCTAGTTCACGCTTCAGAGCTGGCAGAATTTAGTTGCATTTAATCACAGCAATCACAGATGCAGAAATGCAGCTGGGGTGGAGGGGGAAGAAGAGCTCACTCACCCACCTAATGGAGGAATTCAAATGGGAGACCTGTGATCAGACACAGAGTTGCTGCTCTTGCCTTTGTCTAAGGATGGGGAAGAACTGAAGCAACGCAGAGCCGAACTCAGCTCTCCCAAAAGACAGGGATGCAGGCCCTCCCAGCTCCCTGGGAGCAGGTGAGCACACCTGAGCAGGACTGCACCAATCTGCTGTCTCGGAAGGGTTCATTAACTGGGGTGAACCAGTTCATTAACTGGGTGAACTGGGATGAAACTGGAGCTAGTTTCCTACAGCCAGCTCAGCACCTCAGCCCTGCCATTCCCAGCTCTCCCACTCTGGACACAGCAGCAGCAGAGCCAGCCTGGCCTCCCTGTCCAGACCTGCCCTTCCTTTCCCACAGAACCCCACAGCTACATTCCCTTGGATGAAAAACTCCAACCAGGCAATGGCTGGTAGCCAGGTAGGCTAGTGAGCACTTGTCATTTGTGGAGGGCAGTGGTGAGAAACATCTCTGAATTTAGGGCATGGTAGCCCAATTTTCCAGCTTCCTCTGAGTGGACTCTGCTCAGGAGAGGAGCTGGTGCAGAAGAACAACATGGAATTTTCATAAAGACACTGGCTCAGAGGCTCCACTCAGTTGTGATCAGCCAGTCTGGGGAGGTCAGACCGAGAGCTGCACTGCCAAAGGCTGCCAAGATCAGGTGTAAATGAACAAATCAAACAACCAGAGAGAAAAAAGGAGTGAAGTGAACAAACATTTGCTTTAACAGCAGCTTCCACTCACCTGGATCTTGTCAAAACACCTTTATCTCATCACCAGCGCTGCTCAGCATCAGCGCCGTGCCATCCACGTAGGGCAAACAAACCTTCTTCAAGATCTGAAGATAAAAGGGAAGAGTGAAAACAGCTTTGCTGGTGTTCTAGTGACAGGATGGCCAGTAAAGAAAACTGATATTCCCTGTACAGAACCAAAGACTGGATAGCAGATGAGCTCTGAAATTACCACCAGATTCTTCCCTGTCTAACAGACATTTTTTGTTGAGGTCTTCAGTCATTATTATTTCAGAGTTGTGCCTGGAAGTACCTCTTTCTGACACATACACACAGAACAAGCCAGAAATGCACCCAAAACTGGTCCTAAGAAGCTCCAACCCTGGACACTCTCCCCTCTCCAGCCCAGGAATCACACCATCACTATTCTTACCACTTTCCCAGCACATATATTGAACATCCCTTGCTGTACTTTAAGGCCATTCTTGTCATCTCACTACAGACCCATCCCTCCCTCTTTGCCAGAGCCTGACCAGGTGTCCTCTAAGTAGTCAACTGCCCAAACACTCCCAGATCCTTCCATCTGCTCCCCAGGCAAGTGTTCCCAAGATCTATGATAGCTCTGGACCGCTGCTTATCTCTCAGTGTGTGCACCTCCTGCCTCCTCACTGAGGCTCTGCCCACGCTGCACAGGCAGGGGATGTTTTACAGACCTTCCAGGTGCAATTACTATTTTATGAACAAAAGAAAAGGGTAAAAAATGAAAAGATCTGGTCAATCAGAGATGTGGGGAAAAAAAGACACAGGAGCCCTGTCTCTGCTCAAACACGCTCGAAGAGCGACAGCCTAAAATAAGCTTTGCATGAGAAGATAAAACCGGGAGCATCACAACTAAATTGGGCTGTCTGGTCACTTTAGCTCTATCACAACTGCCCTGCTGGTGCTATTGAAGTGTCTCGAGCTGCCCTTTAGCAGCACATCCCTTTCTGAAGCTGCCAGGGCCTTTGTTCCTCCCCAGAATAGTGTCCTGCTCGTGCACACAGGGGCAGGGCAAGGTTGGACACCGTGCGCTGCATTGTACTGTCAGGCTAAATAGAAGCTGATGGGATAATAATTAATTGCAGTCTCCCTGTAATAAAAGACAAGACAAAGCCAGAGATATAAATAAAATCATCAAAGGGACTCACAGAATAGGAGCTGTGTCTGCATTTTGTGGGCAATTTACAAGCCAAAGGAAGGTTGGGAACCCAAGGACTGGAAAGCAATAAAAATCTATGGAGCTCTCACAAAACCGTGACAGCGTCTCGCTGATCTGTCTTGTTACCAGGCAGAGGTATAAATCCCCTCAACACCTCTGTTGTTTAAGGAGCTGGAACGGGAAGGGAAAAACAAGGCTTGAAGTGGGAGTGACCCCCGGCTCACTCAGCCCGAGCAGCGGGAGGTGCCCTCGGAAAGAAAGGAGGGGACAGAAGGCACCCAGCTCCTCCAGGGCAGCCGGCTGGGCCGCCAGCCGGGAAATGTGGGCTGGGAGCTCTGCGCGGCCCGGAGCGCTTTGATGGAGACGTTTTTAACTCTCTTTGTACCAGGAGGGCTCCCTTCCTTATGGCACAAAAGCAAGCCCTGCCCTGACCTGTAAGCTGCCAGCCCCAGCTGCCTGTCCCTGCTCCCCGGCTGTTGTCACCTTCAGCTCGGGGGGAAGAGGGGCACAGAGCGGGAGCTCAAAGGGCCCCAGCACCGCCCCAAACCTCGAGCAGCTGCAACCTGGAGACACGGGAGGGAAAAGACAGAGGGGAGCACTCCCCCTGCTCTCCCCACAAGGTTGTGAGAGAGAAAAATGGATGGGAAAGAGGATGGATATGAAGAGAGGGGAGGGAATGATCTGTCCTGCAATGGACTCCTGTTTAATGTCTCATTCTCACCAAGTCAGATAAACAGGTGCCTAAATACAGCCCGTGACATGAGACATCCCCCTGCTCAGCAGCCCATCCTGCAGCTCATCCCACTCGACCTCAAGAGCAGAAGGACCGAAAGAAAATGATCAGGTGCTCTCATAAAAGAGGAAGAGACACAGCCCTCCCAGACATCTGGGCCAAATGGCTGCTGGTCCAGGCCTCTTCTCCTGGGAAATGGGCTATTGTACATCCAGCTCATCTCCATATGGCCATGAATCCCACCACAGGCATACAGAGCCTTCCCTCATTCATCCCTAAAGTGATGGAGAGGCCAGGGAGAGAGGTAAAGAAACGAGGCCCATCCTCCGTCTCTACAGTAAAAGCTGTTCTTGCTAAGTGGGTGCACATCAGGGACAAGCTGGGAACACAGATCCCAAATCCCAGACCCATATCTGAGTTTTGTTTAGTGGGTTTTATTTCCCCTCCCTCTGTTCTTAAAACTCTCCTCTCAGAAACTTCTTTGTCCAAACGAAGCCAAGGTAAAGAAACAGCAACTAACTGAGATGAACTGACACTGCACAATACCCCCCCCAATGCAAACACAATCCTATTCCCAAAGAACAAATAAGCCCTCAATTAAACAATAACTTCCTTAACGTAGTCTTTCTTCCACCCCACACCTAAACAACAAACAAAGCAACCAGAGACAAAAGTCACCTTCCTTTCCCTGCTCCTGCCTTGCCAGGACTTGACATCCCCCAGCAGCGATGCCAGTGGGGAAGGGGATTGTTTCCACTTGCAGCATGTGGGGCTCTGCCTTGCTGGGGACCTGCTGCTGCTCACCAGAGAGAGGGCTACAGCTTTGCCTTTGCTTCTGTGCAGGAAACAGAACCAGAGTTGGGTTGCTTGGCTTTAGGACCAAGTCCTGGACCTAAAAGGAGTAGCCTGGGCTGTCTGAGCTGGGGGTCAGACACACCTTATCAGTCTGAAGGTGACCAGCTCTCTCTGAGGGCCCTTCCCAGCACTGGGGGTGATGGGGTCTCCATGCAAAGAACAAGTTGGACTCGGTGAGTTTGAAGGTGTTTCCCAATCTGAACAAGTCTATGACTGCATGACTCTGGGAGACACGATGCCCAAAACAAGCTCAGCAGTGCAGCATCCTCCACCTGGCTCAAGAGAGGGAAAGTCTCCTGTCAGCTGGCAGTAACCTGCCTGTCCTGCTCAGGGAAAGCACATCCCTGTCTGGTACAGAGCTGGAGCACAGCTCATGTGCTGTGTGGGGGAGAGAGAAGCAGACTGAGAGTTAATCCGTGTCCTTGGCTTCAAGTTGAGAGCTGCTGCAGGAGTGGGAGAGATCTGGAAAGCACCCAAATGTTTGTGGGGCCTGCCACCAGATTCTTCCTCTAGCTTGCAAGCCATCCTGTGGGTAGGGAGGAGGGATGTAGGCTCCAAGTGCTGCCAAGGGAAGAGCAGCTCTGCCACGGCCCACTCCCTGAGACCATCCTTGTGCCATCTGCCAGCCAGGACACGCCTTTCCCCTCTCCCTAATCCAGCTCAGCCAGGAGGAGCTGTCCTTTCCCATAGTCTACATGTGTGTAACCACTTCCCTTCTGCCTCCTGGTCCCTGAGGATGGATGGATTGGGGTACATGAGGGATTAGCAGGTGTACTGCTGGTGTCCCACATTTCACACCCTCAGTCCCCACAGGCGTCAGAAGACCACAGCCCAGCTTGCTTCTCATGAGCACTCCCAAACCAGGATGTAAAACATCCCTTAGCTGAGGCCATTTTGACAAGTATTCCCTTTGTGCTCTTTAGGGCAGCCAGGGATCCTGGACCCACAGAGCCTCCAGACACTGCAGCCTGATGAGGAAAGCTGTGACCATCCTTATTCCCTCACCTCAGGAGCCCTTCAAAGCTGAATTCAGTCACCATGAACCTCAACAGCGGGGAAGAGCTTCAGGCCCAGGTCTTTGGTGGGTGATAACCACCAAAATGCTGTGTGCAGCCTGCTCTCTGTGCTAGGAGGACACAGGCTTGGTCAGATCAGCCCCACAGCTCCAACACCAGCCATTTCTTACAGCACTGAGCCAGGAAGAGCCTCCTTGCCCAACTGGTACAAGGTCCAGAATCTCCTTCTGTCCAGAGCACAGTCCTGGTAGTGATCTCTGACCAAAACATCCACGGCTGTTCCTGAGCTTCAGGCACAAACCCAGGGGTTCACCCCTCAAAAACCTCCCCAGCTCCATCCTTTCAAGGCAGCTGCAGTGGAGTGGATGGGCAGAGGTTCCTGCTGAGCTGGGAGTGCCCCGGGGCAGCACCATGAGAGCAGGGCAAGCCCTTGCAGCCTCGACAAGGGCTGAGTGTCAGCAGGGCCCTCACACAGCCCTGCTTGACTCTGCTCTGCACAGAACACACACACGAGCAGAGCCACTTACCCGAGCTGCAGGAAGAGCCCTGACAGCAGAGGGGCCGTAACCTTTCGCTGAAATACAGTAACTTAAAAAAATAACATTCTAAAGATGGAACAGACGCTCATCCATCACACCTTCAGCTGTGAGATATCCCCTTCCTACCAGCAGCCTTTTTTGTAGGCTGCATCCAGGCAACAGAACTACACTCACTGATGGAGTCGTTACTGCACACACTGCTCCAACCAGCCCGAGGTAATTCCTGCTCACGGCTTGGGAACGGCTCCTGCTCAATCGCCTGGAAGCTGATTAAACACTGCAGCACTTAGATCCACACTGGCAGCCAGGCAGGCACAGGTCAGAGGGGACAGAGAGGATCTCGCCACGTGAATATCGAGTTTAAAGAGAAGCATCTTCCTCTGATCCCATTTCCAGCCCCTTGTGAGCAGCAGGAACAGGTCAGAGGAGGGGCTGCCTGTGCTGTGCTGTCACCTACAGCAGCACCCAGAGATGAGGTGATCTGGACCCAAACTTAGAAACCTCTCCAACCTCTGCATGGAGGGGAAGGGGGCAGGCACCTCCTCTGCCCACCCTAAACATGGATCCTGGACTATTGCTCCTCTGATCTCAGCTGCTGTGTCGCAGCCATAGGAGGTTGATCAGCCAGGACCTTGAACCTCCTGCCTTGATTGTTCCTGAGCCATCCTGCCTGCCCTGCAGTTTAGGAAATGTGGCACAGATTCTGCAGGGGTGTGAGCACACTCACACTGAACCAGGAGCAGTTCAAGCCCTTTTATCAGGAAGTGATAACACCTGGACTTTGAGTACATATTCAGACTAGTTTAGTGATTAGTAGTTAATATTCTTGGTGATAGGATGTGTGAAATGCAAGCAAGAGGCTCTTTTGATCTCCTATCCTCATAGTCCTGGATCCTGGACTACGTGGCATGAGGAACCAGATGCGTGCAGCCCTGGTCTGTGAGGTCCATGTCCCCTGAGGAATGCTGCTGTCTTCCCGTCCTGCTCTGCACCCTGAGATCCACTGTCCTGTCCCAGCCTGCCAGATTTGTTGGAAGGAGGCAGTGGGGGTGAGAACTCATGGATTTTGAATAAAAACAGAGGTCACATCTGGGATCCCATGGATCCTATGGATATGGCACATGAACATGGGGCCCAGCTCACCCCAAGGGCTGGGCAGTTCTGGAGCCTTGGGAGAAGTTGAACACCACGATACAAGAGCTGGAGGCATTCAGGCTGTTTGGGACAGCACACCCAGGGACAGGCTGGGGCTGGGAAGACGCTTCCAGCTCATGGTGCTCAAAGGCAGCGCTCCCTGCTCCTCAGGGACTCAGGTGTCTGCACCTGCAGACCCAGCAAGGGAAGGAGGAGCAGAAGATGAAGAACACAGGATGATCTAATCAAGGTGTGCTGCTAATGCCATGAGGACAGAAATGCTGTACTCTTTTTTTTCTGTTTTGGTGCCTTAAGAGGAAAAAAAGACACCAGCAGCTCTCACTGCTGTAGGATCCTTGGAAGCAAAATACTCTGTCCAGCTGAGCTCCTGCAGACAAGTGAGGACTGGATTAGGACTAAGCAGGTATGTTAAAACTCCCTCTAGCTGAGTTTTACAGCCCCTGAGGTGCTGCACTTGACTTTCCAGGCCCTCTCCTTCCCTCACAGCCTCCTGATGCCCAGTTGAATCCTATAGCAATGTGCAGAGGGCACATTTTCCTGAGCTCCCCCTTTTAGGCAGATCAGAATCACCTGCCACAGCCATGAAGCAGCTCAGAGACAGAACAGCATCCTGAGGGGCTGTCCAAGGGCAGAGCTGTAAGTCTGAGGGGACTTGTCAGCTTAAACTTTATCTGCTGGAGACCTGCAGGCCCTGAGCTCATGCTTGCAGAGAACTGCACTAACAGAACAGCTCCCACACTGCTACAGTAGTTTCTCTGTTCTTTATAAGACTTTCCTTCCTTCACAAAGGTGGTGTTGTAGAGGCATTTTCTTTCTCCTGAAGGGTTTGCCACAGCGTGTCTGGTGGTGCAGAGCTGCTGGATGGACATGACATGATTTCCTGACCACAGCCCTGTGAACTGGTCAAGAACAGCCACACAGAATCACAGAATCACAGAATGTACTGGAAGGGACCCATCAGGATCATCAGCTCCTGGCCCTGTGCAGGACGCCCAACAATCCCACCATGTGCCTGAGAGCATTGTCCAAACACTTCCTGAACTCAGGCAGGCTTGGTGCTGTGACTGCTCAAGGGAGCTCCCATCCTCACAACATTCTGGGCTGGACAAACCTAATCATTCCAAGGCCTGGATGCTCCATAAATCGTGTAGCCACAAGGATCAGAGCTGCACGGAAGGCACTGGGCTGCCATCAAGGGCTGTGGGAGCAGAGGTACTCGGGTCTCTGCACTGACTGTAGGGACCCTTCTCCAGGGTTTAGGACAAACCCCTTCCCAGGGGTGACAGCCAGGGGCTGATGATGGCTGCCTGAACAGCGGGGACACAGCTCCAGCTCAGCAGGGCCCTTTGTTCTCTGACTTCACCCTCATCCCTGGGCGGTTCTCAAAGGAAGCTTGTCCGAGACAAACATGTGGCACACAATGGCAGCCCGTGTGAGGGAGCAGATTGAGCTCTCTGTGCAAACCAACAGCAAAACCATTCCTTGGTGGCTCCTCTCGTGGGACACTTCAAAGGCTCCAGCAGCCACAACGCTGCTGCTGCCCTGGGGGAGCACTCACTGAATCCCCTCCGTGAATGAGAAGTCAAAATGAAAGCAGTTCCATTTGGCACGTGCATCCCTGTACAGATCCCTGAATGCTCAGCTCCTCATTGAACCTACGGCGGGCTGTTAATTCGTTATTCACTTCCCAGCCTGGAAGGAAAAGCATGTTATACCCGAGGGCCAGGACTGATGAACAGAGCCATAAATCAAGCAGTTTACAAGACCAGCAATTAGGAAACAAGCCGACAGAAGGGAGAACTCTGTCAGTAATAAAGCAGACACACCACAGGATCTGCTGAGTGCTCAAAGCAACGGGGGACACGTAGTCCTTTCCACACTCCATCTCTAATTCTTCCAGTCAGTCACTGCCTTTGCCCTCTCATCTACCTCCCTTTATTTATTTCCTCCTGCTCCCCCTCCAGGTTTTCCTTGTTCTCTTCCCCCTCTTCTCCAAAAAGCCTATTCTTCCAGCAAATGTAAGAACACACCTGCTGAGCAAATGGATTTGCCAGCTGCTGCCCCGGAGCTGAGGCACGTGCTGGGTGCCAGCAGCTACAGGCTGATGGATACACACAGTCCCACTGGTGCAGGGTGGGATGGGGAGCAGGGAGCTGCTCCCCAGCCAAAGGACTGCACAGGGCAGGAGCCCCCGGGCAGGGGACAGCCCTGGAGGTGCTGGGATCATGTTGCTGCGGGACCCAGTGGCAGTGGCAAATCTGCCCTTACTTTGCTCACTCCAAAGGGTCTCCTGGAATGGGGTCACTGCCTGGCCAAGGGGTCTAGTGGGCTTAGACCCACTGTTGGTCCTGGTCCCACAGGCAGCACTTTGCCCTCACACAGCCCCCTAGAGAAGGGAGGCAGTGCCTGGGACACTCCTCCCTGGATGCTGCATTCCTGTGGAGCAGAGCAGCTGTTCCCCACACGCAGCACAGGCACACGAGTGAAATCCTAGTGCAGGACATGGCTGTCTAACCATCTTTCACATTCCCCTCCTGCTCCATGCACTACCACATCTCCAGGGCATCACATATTTGGGAAACCACAGCCACAGGGGATATATTTCCTCTGCCTTAGCCTTTGCCACACACTGTGTGCACCAGTCTCCCTGCCACAGGAGGAATATGGCAATTATTGGGCCTTATTTTGTCAAGGAAGGAGGGAGACCAGCCACTCCTCCAATCATCCCAAGACTGAAAGGACCAAGATATGCCAAGAATTTAGTATGTGATACCCCAGTGCAGCCTGGAGGAACTGTATGTAAAGAGTTTGCACCACCTGGGAATGAGCATCATCACTCCAATGTCCTCCCAGCTGGGTTGATGTTGAATGGAAAGGCTAAAGATTGGTCTGGAAGAGTTGCTACTCCACAAGAGGAGGAAACACCTCCTGTAACCTTGAGCACAGAGAGATTAATAATCCGCCTCCTGCAGTGCCGGGGCCGGGAGGCTTTGAGGAGCTCTTTGGCAAGTGCCACAGGAAGAGGCTGCAATGGGAAGTCAAGTAATTAGGTCATTGCAGAGCAGAAGGAAAGAAAGCAGAAATCTTTTCTGATTCCAGAGAAGGAGCAAACAGCTGCATTCCTGGAGACAGGCTGCATCAAGCTCCATGAGGAGCTGGGGAGGGGAATGGACTTCAAGGTCTTGCGTAAAGCAAATCCCAGACACGAGGCCATGGAAACAAAGCACATTCAGCAGCTGGGGACTCCTTGGGAGAAGAGGGGAAATCCTCTTCCAAGAAAGGTTCCTCCCACTCAGATCTTGGCAAGCCACTGTGAGCATTTATGTTTTGCTTAGCCAAGGTCTCTCTCAGGCCAGCCAGCTGTGGATTTCGCTCCCAGAATGGCTGGAGAGTTGCTGGACTACCACATCTCACCCCAAATGTGCTTGCTTGTTTGACGATAGGTAAGATTCCAACAGGTCTTGCCTTCAGGGATCCTAATCCATTATTTTGCAGTCCCCCAGAGCCATGCAAGGCCCCACCAGGGAGCACCTATGGAGCTGAGCTGCTGCTCACCACTGCTAAGCACTGAGCCCACAAAGCACCAGCTGCACCATCCAAAGCCCCTGAGCTGTCCATGGTGTAGACTAAGGAAGGACACGAGGGAACAGCAGCTGCTGGCACTTGGGCCGTGGGTTTGTTGTCCCAGAAATGCCACTGAGGCTTTCCATGGCATCAGGTAGGCTCTTGAGTGGCACTTGAT
Source organism: Pachyramphus minor (assembly GCA_013397135.1). NCBI lineage: Eukaryota > Metazoa > Chordata > Aves > Passeriformes > Tyrannidae > Pachyramphus > Pachyramphus minor. The sequence goes on from VYXB01005383.1 coordinate 836,800, forward strand.
GGAAATTCCAGCCACTTGGCTTTGCCCCGCCCTGAGAAGGTCACAGCTCCACAATCAGCCATATGTTCAGTCTTGGCTTCCCCTCACAATGCCAAGACATGCCTGTGAGGAATAAAGCCAGGGGGAATGGTAACGGATTGCCACTGAAACAGAACCTCTCCTTGGCTTCCACCCTAATTGACCCTGGCGAGGCGGCGCAGGAGGGGCCTGCCCTGCCCACAGAGCGGGGTTGGGAATTAATTAGGGGCCTGTTGGGATCCCGGCACCTCTCGCCCACAGCCCAGCTCCAGGGGCTGACACAAAGGGGATTTAATGGAAACACAGTTTCCCCATTGTGGCCTTGAGCTAAATAGAACCAGTTTTTGAAGGAACCTCATTTACAGTCCTGCCCCGTGACTGGTGCTTGGCAGCTCACCCTGCAGGTACAGGAGGAGACTGGAAAGGAACCTGGATGCAGGAATAACAGAGAGAGCCCCTGAACTGATCTGTGAGTGATTTATGTTGGAACAGAGACAGCAAACCCAAGCTCAGGTGTTTCTTTTCACTGCTCCCCCCATGAGCAGTGACGATGGGTGACACCAAGGCAGCAAGTTTTCAGGCCCAGGGGAAAGAGAAAGGGCAGAAAGGGCATTAGGAAATCACACCAAGGCAGTCCAAAATATCCTTTAAAGATGCTCAGAAAACAAGACAAGGAGCAGCTGCCAGAAGTCAAGGGATGATCTCCGTGGTCTGGGGTGGAATAAGGCTTTCCTGAGGGTGCTGAGGGCCTGGCACCATATATGATACCCACTCTGCCCACACCCAGCCTGTCCCCACACACAGATCCCAATCAGAGCCCCAGCTGCAGTGTGCTCTGGGTGCACAGAGCGTGCAGGGCAGTGAGACACAGCCAGCACTGGGCACACACACCCAGCTGGGTGGCCAGGGGCCCGAGCAGTAACAGAGCAAAGAGTGCAGACACAGAGGTCACCCTGCTGAGAACAGGGTGTTCCTGTATCACAGCCTGGGATAGCACATGGGACAGTCCAGAACAGCCCTGCACACCAGGAGAAAGGAGCCAGGGCAAGGGCAGACAGGACAAAGAGGAAACCACACAGCCTTAACGCGTCCCTGTGAGGGAAAAGATGCTCCTTACACTGCCCAAAGGTGCCAGAAATATGTAAACAGCTGCCCCAGATGACAGTTTTATTCCCTTACCCTAAAAATTAGAACAGGGCACTTGCAGGTTTTCACCTCCTGCTCTTCCTCCAGCTGTGGTCACTGTTCCTGCAGGACTCCAGCCCTCAGTTTGAGCCATGTTTATCCTACACCAAATATACCAACATTAAGCCTGGTCCTCTCCCCCAAAAAATGCTACATTTTCTTCCCTGCTCTCCCCTTCAGGTCAAATCTTCCCTCTTGGGCTCCCAGGCCTGGGCAAGCAGGACCATCTGATACACAAGCTTAACTTCAGAGAATCACAGAATATCCTGAGTTGGAAGGGACCCACAGGGATCATCCAGTCCAACTCCTGCCCTGCACAGACCCCCAACCATCCACCCTGTTCCTTGAGCTCTGTCAGCCTTGGGGCTGTGCCCACTGCCCTGGGGAGCCTGTTCAGTGCCCCTGTTCTTCACCCTCTGGGGGAAGAACCTTTTCCTGATATCCAACCTAAACCTCCCCTGGCACAGCTCCAGCCATTCCCTCAGATATGCAAGTGAACTGGGACAGGTAGCCTGGGATGCTGCTGCTCCCTCTGTGCAGCCCCACTTCACTACAGCCCCTGGATGGAACCCCCTCCCAGATGTTGCTGGACATCCTCTGCCCAAACTTGCAACTGCCTTCCCTTCCTAACAAGCCCTCTGGCTCATTAACCTCTTCCTTTGCTTCTCTTCATGTCCTTTATTGAAGCTGGAGCCTTTCCAGCTCCCTCTTCTGGCTCAATTCCCCTCTCCCTTGCAGTCCTGCCCAAGCAGGAGGTCTGCCATGCCCCTCTTACCCATCTATTGGCAAGTCACAGCATCTTCCCAACCCCAGTGACTTCCCCAGGACCTCTCTCCCAGGTGACATCCACACTGGGAGCCACTGTAATATCTCCTTTCAGAGTCCTGTGATACTCCTTGGCTAAATAAACTCCTCTTGAAAAGATCAGGATTTTCTTCTCCCACAGACACCACTTCCAGTCCTCCTGGTAGACCCTCATTTTTCCACATAAAGCTGTCAGTTCCATGAAAATGTCAGCTCAAGCCTCAGCAACCACTGAGAAACAGATCAAGTGGAATGAATCATTTAGAAAGTAGAAAACAGAACAGAAAAATCTATGATTCATCCACACCTTGGATACTGTGGGCACCCGTGGTCCCTTCATCTCAAAAGGGGGGATCAGAACTGAAACAGATTCTGAAAAGAGCACAACAGATGGTCGTAGACACACAGCATAATTAAAAGCACAATTACTGAGGCACAATGAAGTAGCTCAGGCTCGTTAGTGTGCAAGGGAAAAGGCTCGTGGGGAAAAAGCAGGGGTGTGAAGTCATTACTGCTGTGAAGGGGCCTTGGCTCCTCACCTCCTCCTCCAAACCCAGAGCTCAGGGCCATGGATGAAGCTCAGAGGAGGCACCCCAGGGGATGCAGCCCACAGAGTCCATGCCCTCCCTCTGCTCTTGGAGCTGGCACAGGGTCTTTGCTTCAAGTGTCTCAGGAACAGAGGGCCAACCAAATTCACCTCTATAATTCCCATTATCCCCTTACTCTCAGTCAAATATCCCCTCTTTTCTCTATCATATCAGGAAAAAAGCCCATCCCGATGTTCTCAGGAGTAAGTTAATTATACCAGTGCTGAAGGCCTGTCCTTGCCTCTCCCCATCTGTCACCTTCCATTCACTGTGAAGGATCAGCCCCCACCTTCCATCAGCTCACAGCACCAGTCCACCCACCAGATTTCCAAGGAAGCACTGCCGTGCTTTTCTTTATTCATGCTTCTGGCAGGGAAAAACACCCACAAAGCTCCTCACTCGTCTTCTTCACTATCTCCTTTTGCTATGACTCTGCAGCAAGTTTGACAGATCACAGTCAGGATCATGTCTCTGCTCCTCTGCTCTCCATAGTCTCACACTTTGGTAGGAGCATTCCAGGGCAAGCTTCCTCCTTTTTCCTGCTGCAGTTCCAAACCCCAGAGCTTGGTTTTGCAGCTCTCATGCTCAGGGTGGACCACAGGAGCTCCCCCAGCTGCATCCCTAGTTTGGCACCTTCCTCTTCTGTTCCATTTCCTCCCCTGCAGGACTGTGGCAGGGACAGTCAGGCCCCTCACTACACTGGTCCCACTGTCTTCCCACACTGCTTGAGCTGGGCCAGGGCATCCAGGGGTGGTGTAGGCTGGCCCAAGTCTTCTGTAACAGTCTGCTTGGAAGGAGAGGTCTTAGAGCCAGGTTTGTGTGTGGAATTAGTTGGAATCCCATCAAAAGCCTGTGACACCTCATCTCTTCACCAAAACACCTGAGCTGCAGCACAGTTACGGCGATGTTCTGGTTCTAATGGGCATTTCTAACCCACCCTGGGTACACCCTGGAATGGGAACCAGCATCAGCCTTTCTGCACTTGGAAAAGCCCATGAAGGGGCTGGAGGAGCTCTGGGAGCACAGGGGAAGCCTGGTGGGTGTTCAGTCAGTGATAAACCTGCTTTGCAAGCAGAGCCTCTGCCAGCACAGAAAAGGGCAAAGATTTTGGAAAAGACTTCACACTGAGCTACTGAGCACTCAGCTCGAGGAAAACCCAATTATCTGGGACAGGGGCTCCGAGAGGCAGAACAATCCCTGCCCTTGAAGAGACACAAAAGCTGACTGGATGATGTCCAAACTGACTGGACCTCACTTTGAAGCTGGCTCTGAAGACTCCCTGAGGCTCCTTTCACCCCCCCATTATTCTCTGACTGTAGGACTGCACATCCCTGACACAGCAGGGGAGTCTCAGCTGCACAGGGAACAGCAGGACTGTTCTGGCCAGGCCTGGAGCACTCCATGGAGCTCAGCTGCCTCCTCAACTCCCTGGCACGGGGTACCCACACCACAGATCTGTCTGGCTCAGACACTGAGCTGGTTGTCTTTAGATACAGGAGAACAGCTCCTGTCTTGACAGCATTCCCACAGTCCTGCAGATAAGTCAGAGGGTGCCCCTGGAAAAGCAATCTGCAGGAAAGGTGAAGTGCTGGAGTGAAAGGCTGATTGGCTTGCATTTGGATTTTAGTAAAAATGCAGTTACATCAATGGTTGGCTCTGAAAAAACCCTTCCAGGTCTGAAAGCAGCTCCTTTGAGCCTTGCTAAAGTGGAGTTCTTGGCAGTGGGGTGGTGTCTGCAGGAGAAACACCAGTTCCAACTGACAGACACGGAGAGGATGGGAACTATCCCTCCCTTACACCCTGAGACACCTCAGGATTGGCATCCTGTAAGGAGGGATTTTACACCCTCATCTGGAGGTCATCACAGAAAACAAGAGGTTTAGAAAGCCACTTTATGACCAAAAACATCAGACTAAATAAATGTGCAGCAGCTCAGATGTTCTGTGGAAGAGATGAAGTGTCACAGGCTTTTGCTGGGACTCCAACTAATTCCACACACAAATCTGGCTCAAAGACCTTTCCTTCCAAGCAGACAGTTACTGAGACCTTCCACCCAGTGGATAAATGCACTGACTGACTGCTCTCCTTTTGGCCAAGACCTTCTCTGGCTCGTTCTCCCCTGCTGCAAAGCCTGGCTCTCCCCAGCAGTGGAGACAGAGGACCAAGCTGGGGGATACAGAGTGAAGAATGTTGGGTTTTGCTGCTTGAAAATGTTTCTCACAGACATCTGGTCTGAACTGAGATCACTGGACACTTCTAGCCCTGCACCCCCAGCCTGTGCAGCACCACAGGGGTGGGGAGTTCTGCCAGCAGGGAACTCAGCCCTGAAGTCCTTGTTCAGGCTTCTGTATTCCAGCACTGGCAGGAAAATAGGGAGGAGCAGAGACATCATCACAAGGGGAAACATCAGAGAGTTCCCCTGGAATAATCCCTTCCATGGAGAGGGTTTAGAGCAGCTGCAGGCTCTGCCAGGTTACACCTTCCAAATCCCCGGGACCAGTGAGAAAGGGGCTGGGTTGTTGTTTCCACAGCCTGACTCTGGAAACTACACCCAGCAAGACTTTACAGAGAAGGGTTCAGCACTGGACCTGCCCTTGTTCCCCACCACTGCAATAGCAGAGGGTGCTGGCAGCCCAGAGGATCCCCCAGGGCACGTTCAGCCATGGCTGGTGTCCTTTAAAACACTCAGTGCATCCTGCAAAACACTGCCTGCGTTCCTGTGTTGCTGAAAGCTGCCTGCTGGAAGTGCTAATGTGCTGTTAGACTCTGTGATGATTATAGATGATAAACATAATTATTTTGGGTGCTGATTGCCTCTGCTGTCTCAGTTCTGTTGCTGATGTGTAAAGCAATCTCGGTGTTATCAGTTTTATGGTGCAGATTTACTCCTGAAGGAAGAGCCAAACCTTCAGGCAAACGACCCCCCTGAGGCAGAGCTGTGCTGTGACAGACTCCAGCCTCTTGGAATGTGGAGTCTTTAGGATGCACCTGAACACTCTGCCCAGCCAAGGTCAGAGAGCCATGGAGACAGGTTTCCTTCTCCTGCTGTAAAACCCACAGCCAGGAGAGCATCAGTGACGGGGAGGTTGGACTGACTTCTGCCCAAGGCAGAGCTGCCAGGCAGAGCTCACAGGCAGAGCTCAGCATTTTAGGCAGCTGAATAAAATCAAGTCTCCTAAAGCAGCACAGTGGCCCATTCGACCTGTGTGCACCGTCTGTGGAGCTGGGAGCAGTGGAAGCCTTTCCCACCCCAGCCAGGAGTTAATTGCCTTCAGATAAGGAGCAGCAGATGCCTCAGAGCACAGACCTCTGACTTTTGTTTAAAATGCTCACTAATCCATCACCCAAAAGAGTGCAGTTGCTTCCCAGCCATTGGAACAAAGAGACAACCCAGCTAAGCCCAATGGGGACAATGTCATTGTCCCTCACACAGGAGGGTGAGAGACAGCAAGCACATGCTGTGACACCTGTAAGGACCTGCATGGGATAAATAACCAAAGGAAGGCCCACTCCTTTTGTTCTGTCATCTACTCTCTACTGTCATATTGTCCTGTTTGTAGCCTTGGGTTGTAACTTCCTTTCATACAATCCCTGCCACATCCTGAGAGAGACTGAGAGAGATGGCAAAGTCTGTACAGCCTGAACAGCACTGGAAACTTTCCTGCCAGTGGAGGAGGAAAGGGGTAACAGGGAGAAGGCTGAGGAGCAAAAGGAATAGTGGGACTGGAAACTGAGGCTCACCAGGCAGCCCTGCTTCCCTCCACACTAACCCGCTCATGACCTGGCTCCACAGAGTCAGCCGCTGCCTGGGCCGGAGCAGCCTGGAAAACAACCCCTTCTTTAAGTTCTATTATTAAATAAATAAATCAATCCAGCTATCACGAGGCCCTGAAGCCAAGGCGGCCGAGGGAAGGCTTGGAGAAGCCAGAAAGGCTCCAGTGAGAGCAGGTAACCAGAGCTGTGTTTACCACAAGGCTGCTCACACGGGCGGCTGCGGCCCCACAAACATCCCCTCTGGCCTGGGGTGGCTGAGCAGAGCAGCTACACGTACGGGCAGGGCGACGCCGAGCCCTGGCTGCCGAACAATCAACTTTTATTCTCTCCAGACCAGCAAAGCCAAGATTTCAGTAAACACGCAACCCCAAAAATGCGCCTGCGGATCGGGTAGAGCAGGGCCTGTGCTCTGCCTGCCAGACTACAAAGCCCTGCTCCGGCGGGTGGTTTCACGGCGAGGTTTCTGTGGGGAGGAAGTGTTTCCAGTGGTCAAGGCGGGGAATGGGGGTTCAGGAGACCTGGATCCCATCCCTGGCTCTGGGAATCAGGAAAGCTCTGACTGCAGGCAGTGCACACACGTGCAGGAGTCATTATCCCTCTGTCCATCCCTCCTTGCTCAGGCACAACCTCTTGCTGTCGGAGGAGCGCGGAGGCACAGGCTGGTAACACTCCCTGACCTTGCAGGGGGATTGCAGTGCTGTGTGATTGATGCCTGAAAGGCTGTCAGAGCATTCTGGATGAAAATCTCTCTGGAAGGTATTGGCAGACGTGCACACACGGGTGCAGACACGAGAGAGACAGACATGCAGCTCACACACCCTCTGCTCCCTCTGTGCCTGCAAACCCCCACACAGCCTCGGTACTCGTGTGCTTAAATATTTACAAGATGGGTCTGCAGAAAACCTGGGGTTTAAAGCAGAGCAGCCAACACTCAGCTGAACAGCTGCCCTCACAAACCCAACCCGCTGCTCTGGCTGCCCAAACTCAGCCCCAGTTCTGCATTTTACTCACCAAACCAAGCCAGAGTGAAGCCAGACTGAGCCTGTGGCAGACACAGCCCAGCCCTGCTCACTCCTGGGCTGGAACCAGTGACCTCCCCTGGCCCTTGGCATTGTTCCCTCTTCATTTCATCCTCCATGTCATTAACATGCTGCTTACCCCCTCTTTCAGCTCATTAATGAAGATACTGAAGAAGGCTGGACCTAACCCTGATCCTGCTTTAGGATAAACACCCCCTTGAGCAGCTCCCATCACCTCTTCCATAGGAAGGACCTTTTCTGGAGGTGTGCAGAGCTGTTAGGGCAGCTCCTTTGCAGTGAGCCCCATGGGGAGAACCACCAACTGCACCAGCAGTTTCTGAAACAAAATAGAGAAGGAAGCAGGAAGGAACATCACACTCTCACAGGATGGCTCTGGTTTGAGCAGCCTTGCTGGGTTTGGCTGTTTGCAGTGTCTTATCCAACTTCTGGGTTCCCTTCCTGTCCTAAATGGATCTATTAACTTTTCTAAATGTTCTTTTACCTTGTTGGCTGTGTTTCAGAAATAGGTGGCAGGAGTCAATCATAGAGGACCAGTTTAAAATGTTGTAAGATACTTCCCTCAAGTGGAGGGAATAAAAATCACTCAACTGTCACAGGCTCTGTGGGTACCTCAGGCAGGAGGAAGATAATGAGGGATGGACACCTGCATGAGGTAGAACCTTCCAACCTGTTTGAAAGGTGTTAGGAGCATAGAAACACTACCAGGGATAGTGCAGAATAAACTTTCCCAAACTCCAGACCTCAGGGCACACGGGGCACCCTTTGTGTCAGATCCCAAAGGGGCCTGTGGTCTGACAGCCTGGCAAGTACCACATGCACAGCTCACATATGTCTATGGCCCGATGTTGGGAACAGCTTGGGTGCAAGCTGAGATGGGTGACAAGTGCTCCTACAGGGCATTTCAGCAGAGGTGGAACACTGCTCAGAGGCAGCTGGAGGGGTGAAATACCTGAGTCCTGCAGAACAAAGCTCCTCTGCCTCCCAGAGCAGGGACAGACAGGAAGGGAGAGCCAGGCCCAGCTGAGTGTGCTGGCAGGGCTGGGGGGTGGGATGTGCACTCACCTCGAGGCTCATGTCTCATCTCCCGATCAGTGTTTTCCTCAAAGCAGGCAATGAAACATGAACAAAGAACTCGGATTTCACTGTAGTTTTTCAGTTGTGGAGATGGCAGCCCAGCTCCAGCCTCTCTCCTGTGCTCCAAGCAGGAGAACGTATCATCTCCTGCAAATGGGAAGAGATAAGAGGGGCTTAGCACGAGGCAGGATTTGTCTCTGTAACTGATCAGTCCAACAAAGGGACACACAACCCGTTTATTACTGGAAATTAATTGTGCCATCAAGGCAGATGCCTGCAATTACTTCTGTTAAATATTATCTTTCATTAACTGTAAAATATATAATTAATAAACTTGCCCCCTCATTTTTGTTGAGTTTCACTGCAAAGACCTTATTACTGAAATGAATCTCTCCAGCAGCACATGTCGACAGCACAGAGGAAGGTGCACGCCTCTCTGGGAAATGGAATTATGAGGGAGGAATAATCACCTCTCTTCGTGGCCAGGACTGTAGAGACACCCCACTCTGACACCAGTTGTTTAAGCCTGTGCTGCTTGGAAGCAGGTATGAAGAATCTGCTTTGGCTGGCAAGGATGGCTCAGCCTGAGTGCAGCCGGGCTCATCTTTCACTGGGAAGTCTGGAGAAACAAACAAAAAAAATAAATTGCATTTTTTGATTTACGGTCAATAAAAGGAGTTTTCTGACTATAAAGCTGCTCAGAACGACCTCGGTGGTTGGGCTGGTTCTTTTATAGGCCCTGTGTTCCCCCACCTCTCAGTGCTGTGCTGGAGCTGCGTGACTGATTTGCTTTCCACAAACATCACAACTGTTTGGATTTGGGGAGGTTTGGCGATAGCTGCTAAACCATCCCAATTAGAAATGCTCTAAAAACCTTGCTGAAATTTGACTCCAAGTGTGAAATTCCCCTTAGACTTTGTCTCCAGTTGTGATCTTTACCTCAAGTTAGTGAATTGCCAGATCAACCAGGGTAATTAAAATGTTTCCAAAGGCTGTTCCGGGCAACACTTTTCTGCCTTGCTGCAGGCGACAAATGTTCGTGGTTTGCCCGAGGCTGAAGCTCAGTCCTGCCTGAGCTGGCAGGGGCAGCACGGATGCCAAGCGTGGAGGAAAGGCTGCTCCATCACCATCCTCCCCATGGTGTGAGGGGGCACAGGGACACAGGGATCAGTGGTGGAAGGGAGGAGTTACAGCACAGAGATCCAAGCACACAGGAGGAGAAGAGGCTGGATGAATTTTAATGGAAACCCACGGATAGCCATTGGCAGAGGCAACAGGTTGCAGAGACATCCACCCCCAGGAGCTCACAGAAACACATAATCACAGTGTCAGAGGCTGGAAAAGACCTCTAAGATCACCAAGTCCAACCATCCACCCAGTACCACCACCATGTCATCACTAAACCCTGTTTTCAAGTGTAATTTCCACACATTTTTTTGAACAATTCCAGGGGTGGTGACTCCACCATTTCCCTGGGCAGCCCCTTCTGATGCCTGACCACCCTTTCAGTGAAGCAATTTCTCCTAATATCTAATGTAAACCTTCCCCTGCCAAAACCTTCCCTTCAAGGCCCTGGTTTGGTCCCATTTTGGGCTATTTCACAGCATCACTGAAGTAGGAAAAGCCCTCCAAGGTCACCGAGTCCCCCCTGTGCCTGATCCCCACCTTGTCCCTCAGCCCAGAGCACTCAGTGCCACATCCAGTCCTTCCTTGGACACCCCCAGGGGTGGGGACTCCACCACCTCCCTGGGCAGCCCCTTTCAATGCCTGACAGCCCTTTCCACGGGGAAATTCCTCCTGATGTCCAAACTGACCCTCCCCTGACACAGCCTGAGGTCATGTTGTCTTATCCTCAGTAGAGGAGAAGGGTTCTCCCCTTAACCAGTGTGCAGAGTTTTTGGCAATGAGATGAGCTTGGGGAGGGAGAGAGTGCCAGTTCCTGGCCAACCACTACCACTTTGTCACCCCATTTTCCAGCTGAAAGGGGCTCTGTGGGTCACGTGTATCAGAAATGCACAGCCCCTGACTCAGAGCAGGTCCTTTCTCAACAAACTAAACTATAGAACCTCACCCTGCTACAGCCCTGAGTTTAAAGAAAGGGCTCCCTTCTCCACATCATTTAACTACCACTTAAAAATGGTGTTGGACAAATGTTAAAACAGCCAACCAATTTGATTACACAAAAATTTCAGAGTCAGCAAATTATCTAGTGAAATGATGCATGTAGAAATGTTAATTCAACAGCAACTGAAACCTTCCACAGTTCTTACCATCTAAAGATGATGATTCTCAGCAAAGAAAAGAGGGGCCTGACTGTCCTTGCTGAAGAAATTATAGGACTATTCCAGCTCTCACCTACACTGTACCCTACATGCAGTGGCATAAATAGCAGGGGCTGAGGGTGAGTTGAGAAGTGGGTTTGGGATGGAAGCTCTGAAATGATATTATACAGCTCTTTGCCCTGGGTCTGCTCTGGGAGAGAGGCTCATATATCAGCCCATTCCCACCACGTGCCTCTGAGCAGAATCTTTCTGTGTAAGAGTCTAATTTTACTGTACCAAAGCCTGAGGCCACTTCCCTGTGTGCCAGGCACGCTCCTGCCCTCAGCACTGAGGAACCCCCTGGTGCACATGAGGCAGCTTCCAGGCGCTGTGTCATCCCCCAGGATCCCCGCTGGGCCAGACCAGGAACAAGGGAGAGGGAAAACGCAAGAGTTAAACAATTTAACTCTCTGGCTGTCGGGCTGCAGGAGGGGGAGGGAGCAGGGAGGCAAAGCATCTGGCTTCGCTGCTTCCCTAACAGCCTGGCGGGAAGGCTGCTGTCAATTCTGCCTTCTGCCTTGTTGGAAGAAAGTAAAAGTGACAAGAGGCCCTCCAGGCAGCCAGCCAGGAACCAGAAATTCAATTGAGCCACCTTCTAAAACTGGACTTCTTTTGGAGACCCTTTCCCTGAAATTGTTTTGACTTTAAAAAAAAAGACTGTCATCGCGGTTCAGGGCCAATTCATCACCCCTGGTCTCCTGGCTCCGCTCCCTCCGCCAGAGCAGGATTTGCACAAAAGGATTTCAATTTTCTGGACTGCTCTGCAACCAGCCTCCCCCACAATAAATACACAGACACATAAATATGCACACACACACACACACACACACACACACACAGTGTTATTTATAGGTGCAGGCATTGCCACAGACAGAAGCACACACGGGTGTGTTCCTTTGCTGGATAACGTGAGGGCTGGAAGTGCTAAAGCAGCTGAATTTGCTCCACGTTCGCAGCTCAGGAAGCAGAGTGTGGGCCATACGGTCTGTCCCCAGGGCTTAGACCAACTGGTTATTGGCTGGTGCTGTTGTTCCTCTAACAAGCCCCTGGAAATATCGCCGGGGCTGCAGAGAAATGCAGCTGGAAGAGCCTTTCCCTGTCAGCAGCAATCTGTCACTCCGGGATCGCACCCGCCTCATGCAGCACAGCAGCTCCTGAGCTGCATGTCAGAGTTAGCACAGAGGTCAGACTGCAGGTAGGCTGGGGGGGTTCTTTATTCCTGGGAACGTGCAGCCAGCTTGAGGCACCGTCTGGATGCTGCAGCAGGAATTCCAGCCTCACATATGCCTGGCTATAATTTAAACGAGGGAGCATTTCCATTACAAACCCCATTTTTTTCCCCAGGGATTTATACCTCGGTTAGTCGGCTCTACTTAGGGGTGGACCTTCTTGACAGGCAGGGAGAAACTATTCTTCCCATCCAACGTTTAAAGCCAGCTCAGCCTCTTTTGGTCGTGAGATGGAGAGGGAAATTACGTATGCACACAAACACTCGCAGGCACACACAAAAAGCTCACACAAACACATGCCCACAGAGAGAACTCCTACCAAAAAAACCAGACAAGCCAATGCAAATAGGCTCGATTTTAAGAGTGAATTAATTTGACTCTATTATTCTAAATTATTAACAAGTTCCAGCAACCTTAGAACACAATAACCACACTTTCATCTGGGTTAAGTGGAAACAGAGAACACGCACCGATATAGATGATATCAGTACAAATCTGTGACAGCAAAGTTGGAGGCAGAAACCTGAGCCCCTCTCCCTGCAGCAGTGTGTTAACAACCCCTGTATGGTTCCCCTCCCCTGGAATATTCCAGTGCCATGAATCACCCTCCGGCAGCGCCAGAGCCCCCCTACTTTCCTGGCTGCCAGGTGAAACCTGACCTGCACAACACTCCACTCTGTTTATGACTTGCTCTGCCTTAGTAAGCCCATTTTGGTGGGTTTTTTTTAACTCTCCATCGATTCTACTTTGATGTAGTCCAATAAAGCACATTGACAGAAGCAATTTCTGTTGGCCAGTGTCTCCACTTCCAGGAAAGCCTTCCTGGCACACGAAGACAAGTCAATCACCTGGCAAGGACCAGACATACCCAGTTATCCCAGTTAACCAGGCTCATTCAATTCACGTCCGTGACTGAGATGAGGAACGACCTCCTGTTTCTCCCACTCCCAAGCAGAAATGGGTGTGACTCTCCCTATGATCCCTTCCAATAGAAGGGACCCCATAGAAACGCTGGGAAATGTGACAAGGATTTTCCCAATCTTCAGTGGAAAATTCTGCAAGTGGTCACTGAAAGGAATTGAGCATTTCCTCACTCCTGATGGCACAGAAACCAATCCTATGGCATCAGAGCTGCCACTGGTACCAGCAGAGCTCAAGCACCTGGAAATTATAAGATGCTCCTATTCCCATCTGCTGCACAGGTGTGTAAATGCAAATTTTGTGTCACAAAAATCTTGATTAGGCAGCTAGGAATACTATGGATTAATCCCATCAGCTGGAGCTCCCCATGACACACTCTGTTCCCTCTTCCTTTCTTGGTTTCACACCCAGACCTTCCCCTGAGGCTGGGGAAGCACTAAGAGTATCATTCAGGGAAGGTGTTTAGTAGATGTTTAGGTGACTCCTTGGTGCAACATAATTGTTTCCTTTCCTGGAAGAAAAGGAAAGAGGAGGAGAGCTGGGAGCCAAATTTAGCCACAGGGCAGTTTAAAGTTCCTGTTGCATTTTTCATCTAAGTACAGCAAATCCCCCCACTAAGCAGCAGCCCAGGTGGCCACAGCTCCTGGAATGCTAACTGGGTGAGCAGCAGGTACTGGAGAGGCTGTGCAGCCAGGGATAGCAGGGAGCAGCTGGAGAGGGACAGTGTCCTTCCAGGGAGCCAAATGCCACCTGTCAGCAGCACTCGGAGCCGGGCCCCGCTGCCGGGCGGCTCCAGAGGCATCCGGCCATGCTGGAGTCTCACTCATCCAAAGCTTCCTGCAGTCACCAAGTACTGATAGAGTTTCACTCCTCACCAGCTGGAGCCCCAGGAACAGGAACTCTCTCCAGAGGAGCCCAGGAGCTCCTCCACAGGGAGGAGCATGAGGGGTGGATCAGAGAGGCTGCACTGTGGGACATCCCCTTGGCCATCAGAGAGGGCCATCGGGCTCCTCCTGTGCCAAGGGGAGCCGTGCGTGGGGAAAATGCAGCTCAGCACCTACCAAAGGAAAAGGATATAAAGAAAACATGGCCTTAAACCCCAAGTGGATGTGCTGCCTCCATGCCAGGCTCCAGCCTCAGCTGCAGGAAGGGGGGCACTGGGGGGCAGGACACACTTATTTACCATCAGCACCTAATTCAGGGTTCTTAATTTATGGAAAGAAAAGCTGAAGAGCTTCCTGTCTCCTCCAGAGAACCCTGCAGAGCACCAGAAGGAGGAGGGTCTCCTCCCCCACGGATCCCCCCGAGCTCCATGGGCAGTTGGCTGTGCCCAGGGATGCCGGACAGGCGGGTGGGTGGTGAGTGTGACAGCCAGGCTGGAGCACAGCGGGAGAGCCAGGAACAGGGAGAGGGGCTGCAGCCCTGGGGGAGACGTGATGGACACAGGAGTCTGCACTGCCTCAGCCTGTGACCCCCCCAGCACGTGCCTCCCCCAGGATCCACCACAGCTCCCATATGGCAGTTTCCGAGTGATTGGACCGCTGGGGCCTGTCAGGACAAACACACGGCGCTCCCTGGCATTCCACCCAGGAGTTATGGAGCTGTCACTCGCCCAGCCTGTCTCCAAACAGTGCCAGCAGGCCTTGCTGCACGGCCTGCTTCTCACCTGATTGGCATTTTTGGATGCTGTTACTGAGAGGCATTTTTGGAGCTTCGGGACCTGCTGAGGAGAATGAGGCCAAATTCCCAGCCCTTCTGCCTTCCCACTTCTGCCCTGCTTTCTCCTTTCTGGAAAGTTTTCCCATGCTAAGTATAGTTCCTAACAGGTGCATGACCAGAGGGGACTGTCAGGGACACAGCTGTCCCCACAGAGGCCTGGATCCATCTCCATCTGTCTCACTGGAGCCATCCATGCTGCCTAGAGCTCCTCGGACGCAGGCTGGGGGAGCAGCAGAGATGCAGGCAGGGAGGACACACACGTGCACACACACACAGGGAGGATGGTTATTCCAGGGAAAGCCACAGACAAAGACTCTGACATCAAACTAATGCATCCTTTGAGGCTTTAAAGACCCCTTGCCACACGAAGGCAGTCTGCCAGCTAACTCTTCTCTCTTCCTTGCCATGCTAACAGCCTGATGCCAAGGTCAGGCTCTAAATGGAAGCTGACTGCTCTGCAATCCCCTGTGCCTCATTTGGGGATGCCACAAGACTCGTAAGAATC
Source organism: Pachyramphus minor (assembly GCA_013397135.1). NCBI lineage: Eukaryota > Metazoa > Chordata > Aves > Passeriformes > Tyrannidae > Pachyramphus > Pachyramphus minor. Next base: position 851,977 of record VYXB01005383.1, read on the forward strand.
AGTGGCAGAAAATACCTGACTGGGGCCAAGGCCAGTGCAGTGCCTGAAGTGGTTCCCTTGCCCAGCTGCCAGTCCTGGCTGCCACCCTGCCAGTCCCACACCAAACCCCTTCCAGCTGGGAACCAGGGCTGGGCTGCAGGTGATGTAAGAAAGTGAGCTGAGATCCCTGTCTCATACATTGTGCAGGGGATACAAAAATATCAGAAACAGGGATAAGCAACAGCCCTGCTCACAACCCAAAGGTGCTTCCTACCCCTAAAGGGTCCTGGAATAATTTGAGGCTGATCAGACATGAGGAAATAAGCATTTTGCAACACCCCCACTATGTGTTGCAGCAGGAGCAGCTGATCTGGTTCACAAATCTGGGTCCCAGGATGTGGCTCAGCTTAATGGGAGGGTGATGAAAACCATCTGCAGGGAACAGGGTGGCACTGGGACATCACCACCACTGAAAGGACAAAGAAGGACGTTCCTGCAGTCACACTGTGCCACCACAGAACCTGCTCCACCCTGTGCTCCAGCCACAGAGTCCCAGGTCTGCACTCAGGGAACCCAAAGCCCAACTCCCTGCTCAAGGGCAGCATCTGAAGCTGCAGGAAACTGAGCCACAACCAGCCCTCAAAACTCTGCCTGGGGCCCAGCGACGTGGTGGGATGGGCTGGGTGAGAGGGATGTGTACAAATCCTTGGCAGAGGGAAAATCATTTCCCTTCTTCAGTTCTTTGTTAAAATGAATGTTCAAATGAAAGCAGCAAGGTCTGCCTAGTCACACCCTCCCAAAGAACCCTGTATCCCGGGATCTGGGGCACTGCAGCTGCAGGGACGAGCTCTGAGGCCAGGGAGGTGGCACAGTGCCATCTGCACTGCCCAGTGACCCCTCCCTCCTACAGGCTCCTTGGCAGGGCTGGGTACATGTGACAGCAAGGTCTGGGGCTCCCCTTCTCCCAACACCCACCTTTTACCAAGGCACTACTCTAACGCCGTCACACACAGACACCAGCAGGAGTTTCATGAGGAGGAAGAGCAGGATGAAGTTCAGATTTACTAACTCCAGCACTGATTACAGGGATGGCATCACCTGAACCTGCTCCTTCAGCTGCCTTCCCTCCTTATGGCTCAATTTCCAGCCCCTTCTCCAGTTTTCAACCTACGTACGGTGACTTTCCTTCCCTCCTTTCACAACCCTTTCCACAGAAGTGCTGACTGAAGCTCTTTGGGTCTCCAAAGACTATTCCATCACCTCGGTGCTGCCAGGGCTGCCAGGTTGAGTTATCACAGGTCCTGCCCTCCCCTGCCATTAATACCTGCTCCCCAAGGCAGCCCTGGCCCAGCCCAGGCAGAGAAGGACAGCCCTGAGCTGCAGGGGTCTCCCACAATAAGGGAAGAGGTATCAAAGGGAAAGAAGAGGAAAACAAACATACCTCAGGCATCTCTGGATAGTGGTAATGGAGCGTGGATGGCCCAAGAGAGGGAATGAATTACTGGGAGTCAGAAAGGGTTTTACTGCCCTTCCATGTCCTCATCCAGCTGAGAAAGAACTGGATGAAAATTCTCATTGTTTTTGCTTTTAATCCCAGATTCAGAGTGCCTGAGCTTCAGACTCCTGCCAGTACCCAGCAATGGTCACACCCTGAACCCAGCAGTGCCCAACAGGACCTGTCACCAAACACAGGAGCAGGGCCACCCAGCACACAAACCCAGCTGGGGGGTCTGAGCAGCCTGGGCCAAACCTCACCTCACCATCCAAACAACAATCCAGTGGGGTCTGATACACTCCATGGATTACAGCTGATAAACTAATACTCTATAACGACATTGTCCAGACAGGGATTGGTCCTGGGAGCCCCAAAACACCCAACTTTACTGCAAAGCTTTCAGAAAGAGGGGGTGTGTTCTTCATTTCCCAGCCCCTGGGGCCCTGCATGCCAAATTCCACTTTTGTAACTGCAGAAATGGCATTCTCAGCTCTCACAGCTGAAGACTCCGAGAACGTGGCTCAAGGATGAAACCCCTCCTCCCCAGACCTACAATAAATAGAGTTAATGCCACATTTGTAAACTAGAAGGATTTGAAGCCAATTTTGTGACTTTCTCAGGCAGTTCTGGCATTCTCTGTAGCTGGGAGAAGTGGGGCAGAATAAAGGGGGCTTGACCAGAGGACTGGGATGGCTCCATCCCACACGGGGATTTCTGGAGGTGGAAGGGTTGGCACAGAGGAGGCACAGGGAACAAAAGCAGACATTTGAGAGACGTTTACAAATGGATTTCCGAGCCAAAATTTCCCTGCAGTCCTTCCTGCACGTCTCTGCAAACAAACCTGGCCTCTGCACGTGGGTTGAGGACAATTTAACCTGCAGTCTGAACAAAAGGATTAAGTACTGGATCAGCAGAAAAATGGTGGCATATCCGTATGATTGTGTTTGGAGAGTGATTGTTTCCCTGAGCACAGTGTGCAAGTGTCGGTGCCTTTGTGAGATTTAATGGCCCAATTATCCCAGGCTGTGTCACCTCCTCCCAGTTCTACATGCCCAGCCCTGCTCTCCTGCCTCCATCCCCTCTCTTGTTTTGCCAGCAGGCAAACACACCTCTGCCACTCCTTCATGGGTAGTCCTTGATCTAACTTCTCCCAGGGATGGGAGAAGAGGTGGTCTCTGGGGTGGGTATCCCATCCTAAAGATGGCTACTTGGGAGCAGGACTTATTCCATGTGTGAAAATCTAAGTTTTTACTTAATTAGCAAAAATCTAACTGAAAATTCTCCTTAGAGTTGAAGTTGTGCCAAGCTCTCCTCCCAAACATCACAGTGAGTCACCATCCTGGTCTCTAACAGCTCCAGCCTCTGTCACTCACCACCTGCTCAGCTTCCCAGCAGGCTTCCCCTGGCATTCCCAGCAAGAGGTTTGGCTGGGATGTCCAAGGAAATCTTTGATTGACAGGGATTGACAGGGCACTGACAGACAAGAAAGTGCTTCCATCACCTGAAGTAGCCTTGAGGAGGTTACACGTGGCCATAGATCAACCAGATCCTATTAGCCCCACAATCCCACTCTAAGGAACATCCTGCAGATACTCTGTGGGCAAAGAAACTCCCCTTTGGCACATGGCTGCCTGCAGAGCAGCACCTGAGCCAAAAGCCAGGCCAGCCATGGGAATGGTCAGCACTGCTCCTCCCCAGCACAGTGGGGTAAGGACACAGCGAGAGTTAACTCCAGAATTCCAGAGGGGTTTGGGTGGGAAGGCACCTCCAAGACCATCTCATTTCACTGCCTGCCACGGGCAGGGACACCTTCCACTAGACCAGGTTGATCCAAGCCCTGTCCAACCTGGCCTTGGACACTTTTCAATTAATTACAGAGCTCAGAAAGCGGCAGGGACTGCTGGGGTAGGGAAGGGACAAAGCTCCCCTTTGCTCTCCTAAGAGCAGCCTGTGGCAGGTCATCCAGGACCTATCCTGAAAACCATCAGCTCCTCACCAGGACATCAAGAAAGCAGTATAACAACCAAAATTGGGGAGTTTCACCACAGGATTGGACATTTATGTGCAGAAGAACAGCATCTGCAGTGACTCCAGCTCCAATGACAGTCAGAGCAGCTCCTGACTCTCCTGCTGCCTGCCAGCTGGGGTCAGGGGGGAATCTCCCCTCACAGGGAAGTATTGCACAATTATGGGTATTATGGGATTTTTATGCCTTCCTTTAAGGCATCCAGCTTGGCTTCTGCTGGAGACAGGATGCTGGGCTGGAAGGACTATTGGGCTGTTCAGCTCAAACAGTTTTTATGTTCTAATACAAAATTAATGGTTCTCTCACTGTGACTCCATGTGGCAAAGCTGCCTGCTCCGGGCATTCCAACTGGCAGGGAGAAAGTGGGGCTGAAAACTCATTTCCTACACCAGCACAGTCACCCCACAATCCCTGGGGAGCAACCTGCTGCTGGACCCTGATGGGCTGCAGTGCTGAGCTCCTGCCTTGAGGGATCTCTCATCCTCCTATGCCAGGGATACCAGATCCACAAATCTCCGTGATACAGGTGGGTTGTGCAGGCACCTGTGTCCCCTAAATCTGAGTGTGCCACCTCTTCAGCAGCCTCTCTTGCTGCCCATCAGGTTAGGCAGGAGCAGCTGTCTCAAAAACTGTCTCAGAATCCACATGGAGGTTCCTTCTGATTGTGTGGAGCGACAGCTCATCCATCACTCACACAGCCAGGCAGAGCCACTCATCTTCACTGGGTGACACCTTTTATCTACAAACACCCAGACTGACTCACACCCAGCCTGTGAACCCGTCAGGAGGGTTTTACCAAGCCAAGGGCCTGTTTGCCTGGCTCCCATCCAGCATGGTGCTGGAGGCTGGAAGGTCTGCTTGCTCCCACCAAGACTTTTTCAGGGTTCTTCTGAGCAGACACCATGGCACCCATGACTGAAGCAGGCTGGTTTTGTTGAGCTGATTATTTTGGTGCCCAAGTGGGAGCTGAGCTCTGCAGCTGCTTGTGGCTTGTCCTGAGGGAGTCCATGGCACTGCTGGGAATTCTGATCCCAGAGTCCTGACTTAGGTCTTCTTCAAAACCACAGGACCTGCTGCTTCCACGTCCACCTTTGTGCTCCTGTGCCTCTCTGCAGGGGCCAGCACAGGGATGGAAATGGCAGGATTTGACCTGCTGGACCCACAGCAAGGAGAGGTTTGAGCAGCAATTGTCTACCCACAGTGCAGCTCCAGAAGCTTCTTCCCTTTGTTTTCATGTCCAGCTGTAACACTGCAACAGATCCCACCATCCTCATCTTCCTGCTTCCATCAGATCCTCTCGAACACCTCTCCACCCCACTGAAGGCTCCTCTGCCTCCTCCATGCCACTGCCATTCCCAGCTGTCTGCATGGCACTGCCCACAGCCCTTTCCCACATTCCCTGCCCTCCTTGGCTCAGCAGCTGGCCAGGTCCCAGGCTCCCCACACGGCCTGGCTGAGCAGCCACTCACCTGGCTGGGGCCTGCAGGGTGACACCACACAGCCCTGCCCACTGGGTACACAGGGCTGGAGTCACTCAGTGGGCCCAACTCAAAATGGAGGAGAGCTGGGACTGACAGGCATCCTCACCACGTGTGCTGGGTTGCCTTAAAGGAGGGGATCAACCTCCCCTAAAGCAAATAATTGTGCACTGTGACCTTATGGGGGAGCTGCCACCCTGACCCAGCTGGCAGGCAGCTTATTTCACTGGGGAAAAAGGACTAAAAAATTAGGACCTGACTCTGAAATAGGGAATTTCTCCTGGTGGTCCTTAGACCTCAGTGACAAACTGAGGGCACAGAACAAAGAGGCAAAGAACCAGAGCCCCTCACCCTGTGACACTGAACAGTGCTGTCCCTGCTTTGCCCCCTCTAAACACAGCACTGTCCTGAACTCTGCCTTCACCCCCCGGCTCTGTCCAGGGGAACAGTGTCCTTATTCCTACTGGGATCTTGATCAAATCATAAAGATGTAATGACATTGTCTGGGCTGACATGCTGATCGATGCTTTTCATGCAAAATTATGCTTTCTGCGACTAATAAATATTGATCCTTTTTGTTCCTGTGTAGCACTGCAATAAAGAGTGACTTAAACATCTGCCAGCACTGAGCTTTCTCCATCGTTTTCCAGCCCCCAGCTCCCTGGCAGCATCCCTCTGCATTTCCTACTGCCCCTGGTGCCAGTGCCTGATCCCAAGGAGGCCACAGCACCTCTGTGAACAACCACTTTCCTCCTTTTTTCGGTCCTTTGAACGGTACTTATGTTACAGTGGTTCCTGGGAAGCAGTAGAAAATAAATGGAACTGGGGGGAGTGCTGGGGAGGGGGAGCAGGGTCACGTCCTGGGCATGTTTAGGATAATAAACAGGAGGAACCGGGCCAAGTGCAGAACAAATAGAAACATTTACGGCTGCTTGGCAGGGGGGTGGTGTAAGCTCAGTGGGCTGGGTCAGACGGCTGCAGACTCCTTAAATCAAAGCTCTGAGCTCGGCAGCCAGCGCCTGGTGACAGGCTCTGCTGGACACAAGGATCCATTCAGCCCTGCTGAACTGATCCAGGTGCCAGCAGCCCTGCTGTGTTTGCTTCCCTCCTGGAGAGGGGTCAAGCAGGGCCCTGCACTTCACACCCACTTGGCTCCCTCAGCTCCACACCGGAGTGTCCAGCTCCTGCTGCTCAAGGGACCCCAGAGTGATGTGATGGCACCTCCTGGGTTGTGCTCCTGAGCTCTCTCAGGGCTCTGGGACCCTGTTTTCCCCAGGTCTCACTGCCTCTTCTCCTCCCATCTCCCCCCACCACGGGAAGAAGAGCCTTTCCCTGTCTCCTAGGAGCACTGAGCAGGAGCTGCGCTGGAGAACATGAGGTGTGAACTCAGATCCGGGACTGCAAAGGGATTGATGATGACAGGAGGAGGCCTGGCTTCAGTCACTGCTGCCTGGCAGCCAGGCAGTGATTGGATTTGTGCTCTACACATATTTTGGGAGCAGACTAAGGGATGGATCCATACCCACAGTGAGCACAGGGGTTCAGCTGCAGCAGTGAACCACAAAGAAGGAAGGGCCAAAGGTCCATGGTGCTCTGTACAATCTCAGGGAAATGTGTCCTGCTCCCCCCTCCCCACACAGACAGCTGAGTGCTGAGAAAGCTTTTAAGGCAAAAAACCTATAAATAAAGAACACTGTCCCTGGAACACAGAGCTTAAAATATGATGGCATCTCCCCCAGACTGTAAATGGGTTCCCTGAGGAGCTCCCCCAGTCCTGAGAGCCTCCCCTTCTCCACTCCCCTCCTGGGAAAATTGGAGAGGCAAAGGGCTGCTGCTCCAGCAGATTTGCAGGAGTGGGAGTTGAAGAATCAATGAAGCTCTGAAAGCCAGTGGGGAAAGTCATTCTGCACCTTCCTGACACCAGGAATAAATGATTCAGCGCGAAAGGAAAAAAAAAATACAACAACCCTCAAATGAGGCTGGAATTACCCACTGGAGAGATATTTCATCTTGAAGAATTGTGTTTGCTGCAGTGTTCATCTCACTGAGCCACAGCAAGGCTTTAATATCCAGCAAAAGGTCAAGCCTAAATGGGAATTGGTAGAGCCTGCTGGAGCTCCGATGCCAGCGCCTGCACACACAGAGGAGCTCCCAGTCCCTCACACGGAGCAGCCACACCAGGCCCAGGCCTGAAACAGGGAGCAGAGCTGAGCTGGACCATGTAGGAACTGCTCCTCCCTGACGGGATCCCAGGCACAGCTCCATCCTGCCCTGCCATTCCAGGTGTTCTTTCAGCCCTTCCTGAAGAACAGCTGCCATTTCTGATGGGCATCCTGTGCCAAGTGGATGAACATCCACTGGGGAATCACCTGAAACTACTGCCTCATTTCCACTTGTGACTCAAGCCAGACCTCCCTGTGTACAGAGAGATTAAATTTCTCTAAGGTTAACACAAGATAATTTTTTGTTCAAATATTTACACTTAAAACTCACCAGAAAATCAACAGGATTCTGCTGGACAGTGCTCAACTACCCACAGCCCCCAAAAGCAAACAGGGTTTTACGTGGTATTTAAAGCATCCAGAGACATCCAGAATTCAGCCCTCCCCAGTGTTCCCGGGCCGGGCTGGGTCCCTGCCATACATCCATGGTTCTGAGGGAAGCAGGAAAAACTTACTGTCTTTTTATTCCTAATAACAGTGACCACGTAGACACAGCCAGAGTGGGTCACCAGTCCCTCACACTGACAGAGGAGGTGGAGGCCATCTCTGAACTGCACCCAGCAGCCACATACTTGGGAAGCCAGTGCTGTGGAAAATGGGGTCAGGTTGCTTCTCCCCATGTTTGACTTTGTGGAGCTGTTTGTGTCTCCTGGATCCAAGACTTCCCTGGCAACACAGCAGAGCTGTCATTTGGAGATCTTGTCCTTTCTATCCAGGATGTTTAAATTCAAGCCTCAAACTTGTGGTTGGCAGGGAACGGGGGCAAACAAACAGCCAAACAAATCTGCTGTCAGTTCCTGACAGTCTGGCCTGCAACAGTTATCCCTCCTGTCCATGAGGAATGTCCGAGTACAGAGGCATTGGCACAAGGGCCTGTCACAGATTTAAGCTGCTCATGCTGAAGTACAAGGGAAAATTAGAAGAAAACACACAGTAAGTGTATTGACACATTTGGGCTTTGCTCCCTCCTCTATTCCGTTGTTTCTCTGGCAGGGAGAAGGCTGAACTCACCCACAGCTGCACGAACATCTGGGGGCTTGAGGAACACCCCCTGACTGCTTCTGAACCTTTCTGTTTGCTGCTCCCCCACCTCTGACCCTCTTTTTGACATGTCAACCTCCATTTCCAGCCCCCTCACCCAGTGCTGTGACTGCTGCTGTGTGCAGTGTGTGCATGAGGCTCCATGGGTTTCTGGGAGGTAAGGACACCTCAGTCTGACAGAGATGCTGGGAGGTGCAGAGGCTCAGGAGGAAACAGCCCTCTCCTCTCTTTGCTCCTTTCCAAAGCTAAAGGGGTTAGAGGGAAGCTCACCTCGGTGAGCCAGTGCTGAGGAACACTGGCTGGATCCCTGCATGAGAAGCTCTGAAGGGAGCACAGACATCCTCGGGTGTTAATCCCATGGGATGAGTTGGCTTAACAGACTCCTTTCCCTGGGTGGACAATCAGCTTCCACAGGGAGTCAATGACTTCCTGACATTTTCAAACAGACACTGCTTTTCTGGGATGAAGCTCCCACCTTTGAAAGGTTCTCATCTGTCCCAGTGCCCTGGGGCTTTCTGCTCTCATACACTCTGCTCTCTCACACAACCACATCCTGCAATGCCATCCCATGCCAGCTTCCCTCTCTGCTGGATGCAGAAGTATTTCCATGCAGCCATGGTGTTTGTGGATGATCCCTCAGCTCCACCAGGCTCACAGGGAATGCAGGAGTGCACAGGACTCCTTCCTCTGGATTGTCACCACTGTCCCCTCTGACAAGCCAAGCCCCAGCCCTGCAGCTGGCAGGTCAGCATTCCCTGTGCTGCTGAACAAGGAAACACAGAGGAGGGAATGCAGACAATATCCTAAACAAATCTGCTGTTTACGAAGTCCCCTGTAAACTGTTTACATTGCTGGGGAGAAACCATGGAGGAACAGCAGCTGGAGCATGTTGTTCCCAGTGGGAAGAACTCCACTCCTGTTTGCTGCACTCCTGTGGGAGGGAGTGGAGCTGATGCACGTCTGGAAAGGTTGCAAAACGCATGAGAAGAAAGAAGAGGCAGCAAAATCCCAGTACCACCCACTCCCCCAGCCTGCCAGGACCTCTGGCTGCCTCAGCACTGCCTCCCAGAGGGACATGGTATGTCCTTGGGGTGCAAGAGTGGCAAGGGACAGCCAAGCTCAGGCTGCTGAGCAGTGCCTGGGGTGGTGAGGCTGCTGGCAGAGGATGCAGTCCTGGAGGAGCCAGCCCTGACCCTCCCTGGAGCCCCTTGGCTCTCAGACACATGTGCAGTGCCTTGTGACTCTCACCCCTCGGAGCCGCGGTGGTGCCAGAGGCTGCTGCATTGTAGACATGGCTAAAAATGGGGCCTCAGAAGGGCCAGCAAGAACATTTCAAAGTGCTGGCATAAAATAAAAGCCTCAGTGTGCCTCTAATCTGCCCTGTTTCCTGTCCATGGAAAGCCCTTTGAAGTGCCTGTGCACAGGGCAGTGCAGGAACACCCGTGACACAGCTGACCAGGAGCACATGGGCTGGAGACCCAGCGTTACTGCCCGAGCCATGGGGCTTCCTTGGGGGGAAGGCATGGAAGGGTTAAACCCAAAACACACCCTGGATCAGTCCCCTTCACACTGGAAGGTTCAATCTGTGACTTGCATAGCTGAGCAGGACGTGAGAAAACAAGGCCTCCACTCCAGGAAGGTGATAAGTGCTCTGAGCCCAGAAATAGCACGAAGCGGGGATGTGTGGGGATGGGCAGCCAGTTGGAACAGCAAGGACAGAGAAAACGTCCTCCCTGCACATGGTATGGCAGCCCTGACCTCACAGTTAGAAAGGAACACAGGTACAATGACTAAAAAACCAAAAAAACCAAAGTGGGCAAACTCAGTAGCCCAGAGAAGCTGTGGCTGCCCCATCCCTGCAAGTGTCCAAGGCCAGGCTGGACGGGGCTTGGAGCAACCTGGGATAGTGGAAGTTGTCCCTGCCCATGGCAGGGGGTGGAAATGGGTGAGCTTTATGCTCTCTCCCAACCCAAACCATTCCACGATTCCATGATTACAGGTATAAAGATTCTAAAAAAAAAATGAAAGTGGTTAAACTCACCCATCTGGTGTCCAAGGGCAAGTAGGAACGCCACAGAGCTCCATCAGCAAGAGTTAAGGGATGTTCATCCACATTTACTCCAAAACACAGAAGAACTCCACCCTCAACACCTTTACTCTCCACCCAGTCGGTCTTCCAGGGCCCAGCTGTGTCCCTTTCCTGACCAGGAAGAGGATGGAGGAGTCTCCCAGCAGATGCAAACATCCCAACCAGCAGGAATGACAGAGGCATCTGCAGGACCTCTCACAGACTGAGCTAAAAGAAATAAAACAGGGGAAAACCCCCAGAGAATTTGTCAGGACAAGCTGTGACAAAAGATCATCAGGTTCCTTTGCTGAAATAAAAAACTCAAATCTAAACACATTTTTCAGAGCCAGCCCCCCAAAAAATTGAAGTTTTGCTTTCAGAAGCTTTTTTGCAGTCACAAACATGTCAGCCAGCTAAATTTCTGAGTGAGAGACTCTCCAGAATGAAAACTTTGTTTTAAAATAAGTCAGAAGGACTGAAGCTGAGCTTGACCTGAACTTTGAGGATAATTTGCTTGACTCCACGTGGCTCAGGCCCAGTGACAGGGACCTTCAGACCCTGGTCCTTGCAGAGCAGCATCAACCCACAGCGATCAACCCCAGTGCTCCCTCAACCTTGAGAAACCCACTGAGGAAGGCACAGTTTGGAATAGGTGCTAGGATTTTTTGGTGAGTGAGCAGCATTTCCCACTTCAATTTTAATTCTTGGTACTGTGGATCACTTCTCAACCAGTCACCCTTCAGAGCACAGGCAGGGGGAAGAGATTCCTCCACGCAACATCTCCAGTGTGAGCAGACTGCCCAAAGATCCCACGGGCAAAGGCAGAGGGAGAGCTCAGCAAAGTCATCTGCCATAAATTCCCTCACTCCTCATGTGACAAACTGGTCAGCCCGTGTGTCCTGCTAAGGGCATGGGGCTCTCTGAGTCAGCTGAGCATCTCTTCCCTTCCCATTCCCAGGGGGTTATTACTATGAATCATTAAAACACAGCCCAAATGGCCAGGAATTAACCCACACACTGTCCTGACGTGCAGCTCCAGTCCCATGTGTTTGGCAATGCCCCAAAGGCATCTGCTGGAACAGCCACAGATGTACCTAGAGCAGCCCTACACCCCCAGCCTCCTCCTGCACCTTCCAGGGGCATCCCCACCCGTCCCTGATTCGCAGGAGGGCTGGGACACGGATCTGTGCCCCTGGGAGCTGTGGGAAAGGGCTTCTCAGCAGAGCTGAGAGGTGGCAGTGGCTGGTTTGGGGTGAGGGTCAGTGCCCCCTGTGCTTGCCCAAGGTCAGGGAGGAGTGGGAGCTGCCCTCACCCCCCCACCTCCTCACTGAGGGATCTGTCTAGACAATCCTCCCCGCCGGGACTCCCAGGGCCCTTCCACACATGGAAGTATTCTGGAATTCTTGCAATTAATTCTTTGTCATCCCCAAAATAGCTCTGCTGTGCAGAGGAGTGCCACAGATGAGCAATTAAGGGGCAGAGTCAGAGAGCCAAGGGAGGCTCTGCAGGTCACACCTGCGCTGCTCCAGAGCTGCTCTGGGAGAAAGCCCTTACCAAGCTCCGGAGGGAATGGCAGTTCCCAACTCAAACCCAAGTAATAAGATGATCTTGTAGGGGGTAAGATTAATCATTATTGGCAGCCAAGAATGTGCAAGTCTAACAAAAGCCAAAGGTTTTTTTATTACAGTCCAAACTGCAGCTGGGAAGACGATGTTAGCTAAGAATCATTAAATCTATTGCAAGAATAAATTTTCTTTGAATCAAACCATAAAATGGGAGTAAAATCCTCTTAAGCCAGCGGCAGCTCCTAATGGAACAGACATTATTATTTTTTTTTGCAAGCCAAAAATAATTTAAAAAAAAAAATTGCTTCAGATTATTAAGTGAATAGATTAGACTCCAAACCGGAAAATATTTACTTGGGTAAAACCTGCTTAATTTAATACCTGCCCCAATTAATTTTTAAGTTTGGGTTTATAATTGAATGGAGTAATGACGTTTTCTGCCTGTACAAACAGGGATTTGTGAAGCCTGTTTGCCCAGAATTCAGGCAGCAGGAGAAGCATCTAGGAAAACTTTCCCAGGTAACATTAGTGATGCTGCACGTGCCTGGGATGAGTTTGGCAGCTCCTGCAAGCCTGGAAGGTGAAGCCAAGGTCCCTCCTCACAGTCGGTCATTAAATTTCCTGGAACGTCTGACCAGGAGGTCAGTCTGATATTATCAAACACGAAAACTAGTACAGAAAAATGGAAGTCATTTCTCTCTGCAGCCTGATTCAGTGTCTGCTTTCAGGGCAAGCTTGGTGCACTCCCCCCTCAGTGCTTTCCCTCGCTGCCAGAGAGCAGGAGAGGCAGGAAGGGAGTGGAACTCTGAGCATTCACACGGGCTCTGTACACCCAGGTGGAAAACACACCTGCACGATCCCTCCTCTGGGGCAGGCAGTGCAGGGAGGGAGCTGTGCCCTGTTCTGGGAGCTTTTCCCAGCGTATCCTTGGATGCCCACATCTTTTAGACCTCTAAAAAGTTACCTGATCCAGGTGTGGCTTCTGCACAAGGCATTTTGTGCATCAGCAAGTCAAGGAAGGGGATTCTGCCCCTCTCAGGTGAGACCCCCCTGCAGAGCTGCCTCCAGTTCTGGGGTCCAACAGCACAAGGATGTGGAGCTGCTGGAGCGAGTCCAGAGGAGGCCACGGAGCTGCTCCAAGGGCTGGAGCCCCTCTGCTCTG
>VYXB01005383.1:865051-887878 GCA_013397135.1 Pachyramphus minor
GGAACAGGATGAGCTTTAAGGTCCCTCCCAACCCAACCCATCCTATGACTTTATGATTGGAACCCACTGAAAGCTCTCTGTGTCTACAGAACTCACCACTGCCCAGGGATGGAAATCCCACTGCACTGTCCTACTCCTTTCCCCCCCCCCTCAAAAGCCCCTCCTCAAGGCTGAACTGACACATCCACCAAACACACTGAAATGCTCAGGAACAGCTGTCCATAACCACTCCCTATTCCCATCACTTGCATGACACATGGTTTTCCTGCAGACAAGGATTCCTGGAGCAGTTCCATACCCACTGGCACAGGGTTGTCCCACCATTAGGGTCCAGCCTGGGAAGTACAACATGGCCATTGGCTCGCAGCTGGCAGCCAGCTCTGACATCCTGGAAGCACACACTGTGCAGTAAGCGGGAAGAGGAGAAACGTTTGATTGCAAACCTTCCTGCCTGGAATTATTTCTGATCCTGGCTTGAGCAACTCAAACTCAGCCCCAGAGTGTACAGGGTATGTCTGCTGTCTTTTGGGGAGGAAGATGAGGAAGCACATGGACCTTGCTGGCACTTCAGAGCTCTGTTGCCTGTGCTTTCCAGACAGGGACCTTGTTGCCAAGTGCTGGTGAGTGCTGGTCCAGGCTCTGCACACGAATTACTGGTGCAGGTCTGGTTGTATGTTGTGGGGACAAAAATGAGAGAGAGACATGAAGTAAAACTGTGGAGGGTCAGATGACAGCGACAGAAAGTGAGAGGCATTTCAGGCCCAAAGAGCACTTAAATCCAGGGAAGAAACAGGAAGTCTGTGGCAACAGTAGCATCATGGAGTCCATCAGGAAATATCACAAGTTAATCAAGAGCTGGGAGCAAGTAAAGTCCAGAGCTTGTCAGGAAACAACAAGTCACCAGGATTACAGGCAAACCTTACAGGGTAGCTGTGATTCTGAAGGCCCGAGAGTCAAATTGTGATCAAAGAGTTGTGCAGGCACAAGAGGAAACAGCATGGAACCCAGAATCCTTCTCCTAAAGGCAAACAGAGGTGACTGACAGCACAGCAAATCCTTCCCAAATCACCCCCCAGGTCCCAGGAGCAATGGATGGAGGGCTGCTCACGTGACACTGACTGACACGCTGCAAGACTGTCTGTGGGAAAGGAACGAGAGGGGTAATTTTATTGTCATGTACCACAGGGGGGTGTAAGTAAAATCACAGCATGAGAAAATGACAGTGTATCTGTCTGAGGTCATTTGCATGCCCGGATAATCTGTGGGAGGAGAGCCAGAGTTGTTGTGTTTGACAGAGGCAACACAACAATGTGCTTGGGAATTGGCAGATTTGCAAGCCCTGAAACCAATCTCGTGTTTGCTGCTCCCAGAAACCAAAATGACCAGATTTAATCATTTAAGCTTTCAACGATTACACTTTCCTCCCTCATTAAGGGCTGTATGATGGTGTCCTCTCGCTGAGCAAGCTGCAGGGATGGCACAGAGGGACAGCCCAGCTTGAATGGTGTGCACATCCCAAGGACACGCTCAGGGGACACAAAGGGACTGTACAGTGCTCCGTGCAGGTGAAGGAGCACAGACAGACATGAAGGCACCAGGGAGCAGCTGCTCTGGGCAGGCAGTGTAGCCCAGTAGTTTTTAGGAGGGATCTGGAAGAAGGAGGGAAGGCTTTGTTAGTGTTTCCAGGTTGCTGCTTGGCTGCAGAGGGAGTAAAACACGGTGGCACGTGGAACTGGCACGGCTGGCAGGACAACTCTGTACCTCTGCAGTGGAAAATGTAGCTTTGGTTGATGCAGCAGGGCCAGGAGAACAGGCTGTCTGCAGAAGGTACAGGCACTCCAGCGCTTGTGTGAGGGAGATGGTGACACAGGCTCTGCATGACCCTCTAGCACTGCGCTGCCAGAGGCTCCAGGAAAATCCTGATGATAAGGTGTGAGGTGCTCTGCACAGGACTGATAAGTGTGGCAGAAACCTGACTGCTCCAAAAACCTGGGCATCCCAAAGGGATTTCATCTGGGAACACAGGGAGGAGGAGTTGGATTTTAGAGATAACCTTTGGGCAGAACCATCTAGTTTTCAGCAGAGCCCAGATATGGGTATTTAGAGACAGGTCAAGCCAAAGAGGACGGAGGGGGTGAGTGGATGGTAAAAGAGAGACATCAAGAAAGGAGCAGGGAAGAGCAAGCACAAGGAGATTTAAAACTCCTGAGCTGAAGGCAGTTGGTGGGTGTCCACGAAGGGCTCTCAGAAAGCAGTCTGTGAATTAATTTGGACAGTGCAGGATGGGCTAGGAGGAAAGTGATTGCTCTGTGAGTCATCAGCAGGAGATTAAATATGCAAAATTTGTAAATAAGGTCACCCCGAGAGGGAATGCAGAGGAGGAAAAGAGGAGGGCTGGGCAAATGGCCAAGGCTGGAGCACGTGGAGCAGCTGACAGTGCTTGAGGATTGTCAAGCAGGACAGGCACGGCCTCATCAAGGCAGGGGCAACCCCGTCCTGCTCGGTGAGCAGAGGGGAATAACACACCCCCACCAACAGGTAGACTTGTCACTGCCAAACCCAGAGAGAGAGCAAAACACCTTGTTGGTAGCCACAGACTGGCAAAGACAACCCCACAGCTGTAGCTGGCAGGGAGTTGTGTGGGAGGCTGAGCCTACTCAGTGTTACTCAGCTGCTTCCCAGGTGCTGGAAGAGCCAGAGCTTGTGTTTGTGACTGCAGGGACAGGAGCAGAGGCACCCTGAGGGCCCCAATTGACCCAGGTTCCAGAGCCAGCTGGCCAAATGCCACAGCCTGAGCTCCCCCATTACCTGGAGCTGGCTGGGAAGCAGAAGGCAGCAGGCAGGGAACGGCCCCTCCTTTGTCAGGGAGGGATTCAGGCAATTTGCAGAGGGATGAGGGGGTTTGCAGGTGTTAGGCAGTCACCCTGAGAGCTGGAGACAACAAAGAGAGCCTGAAAAAAAGAGGATCCATTTCTAGGCAGAGAGGCTCTTAGCAAGCCCCAGGCAGAGCGAGGGGAAGAGGGGCTGGGAATGGACCACTGGAACAATGGGTACAGAAACAAAGGGGCTGCATTAAAGGGACCCATTCTGGCACTTGAACCAGGTTTAACCAACTTTGCTGCTGCCTAATCTGAGGCTAATAACGAGCCAGATGTCTTACAACCTGGAAATGCCTGGCCAAGTCAATGGAGAAGAGCAGGTGAGGCAATTAACCCTTAAGTAAGTGGTCTACATATCATTCTGTTTCTGTTTGTGAGTGCACAATAAAGGCAAACTGCTTTGGGGTTTAAAGTTGTGGCCTGTTGGCAGCAGGATATTATACAGCCCTGGTGTGGTGCTGTGATGGGCTGAGCAGCCTCAACATCTCTGTCAGGCACAAGCCCCAGAGGCAGAGTTCAGTGAGCTGGGCCCAGGGGTGAGTGGCAGAGGTTATCCCAAGGCCAGGCTCTGTGAAGTGCAGAGTTAGTCAGGACAAGGTGGCCTGGTCCCTGCAGGGTGCTGCTTACCTGTTCCAGCAATTCAGAGGTTTTTATATGCAGCTCCATTTACAAGGAAATCCAGTCTGCAAAGCACAGCTTAGTCCAAATTCCCACTACAAGACTTCATCAGATCACTCTGGGCTCTGAGACCACTGTCTCCACACAGTAATAGCCATTATCCCCAGGCTTTGTGTGTGTTTATGTTACCCTTCCATTTTCCCTTCAGATATGACAAGCAATTCCTAGAAAATATGTTATAAACTCTTCTGCTCTGGAGTTCTGCCACCTCTGATTGCATTCATTTGAGCCAAGGATGTAGTTCCAAAGTAAATCAATAAACAAGACTTAAAAGGGTCCTACAGACACAGGCTGGGGGCAGCACCACAGCCCTCCCCCCTCCCCAGTCATCTCTGCTGTGCTTCAACCTAACAAAATAAATGGGGGAAATGCAAACAGGAAAACAATTCCCAAAGCTCCCAGTGTTGTTTTACAGTATGGAAGTAGGGCCCAGGGCTGCCTTGCAGCTGGAGGGTCCCTGTGACTGTTCTCACAGTGCTGATCTGGGCCAGTGGGAGGGTCTCTCAGGGATCATCAGCAGGGACACTCCTCATTGCCAGCCTGTGGTACCCACGGGTGGGCTGCAGCCAGGGGCTCTTGGTTGCCACAGGTGGTCCTGGAGACACCCAAGGAAACATCTCCACCCCAGTGAGGGACTGGAATGGCAAATCTGGAAAGCCTGGATTCAGAAAGGGGCCGTGCACCCTACTCTTACTGAAGACACTCAGGCCCCTCAGGCTTGCTGTCACATCCAAGAAACATATCTACATTTACTTGGGGAGTACATACTCACCTTGAACCTTCCTTTACACTGTCCATGGCTCCTCATACCTCCTGGCACTCTAAGGGCTATTTGGGAACAGGGAATGATCCTTGGGAGTCTCCCAAGGAGCTGACAAGGCTGTACTTCTTCAGTCAGCTCCTCCAAGGTGAATCATAACAGACTCCATAAGCACAGTATGGACTGCTGGCTAAACACTTCCCCAGGGAACAGCTGAGAGGTGGGTTATTCATCACCACCTGCTCCCCAGGATCAGTGGATCAGGCACACAGGATGAGGGTAACTGCCAGAGAAACCCCTGACACAAAGCCTGCTTGTATGTACTCACAGCAGGAGTTACAGAGCACATTAACTCCACTGGTTGAATTATTTGGATTTGGGTGTTTTTTGAATTTCAAAATCTCTGAAGGCTGTGTAGACACAACACTGACAGCTCAGCCAGAAAGGATGGGTGCTGTGAGAACACCCCCTCACTCTGCCACCAAACAGCTGTTGGGTTTTTACCTGGTTGTATCTTCAGCTGAGATCTCCATCACCTCTGTGCTGCTGGTTGTATTGGTGTGTCTGCCTGGGGCTGATTCAGGACACCTGTCTGCTGTTCCCAGCTCTGCTGCTTTCTCTCACTGTGAAATAAAACAAACCATTCAGGGTGGCAGTGCTCTCTTATTTTGGTTTTCTTCATGGTCTCTGCTTAGTGCCTCTGTGCACTGCTTCCAAATCCAGCACTGTGTGTGCAGAGCCTGATTAGGGAATTCACACCACCAAAATATACATCCTATGTGCTCTTCACAAGCAGTTACACACAGCCCTGGAGGAGCCTCCCACACAACGCAGGTTGATCAGTGAAGCTCCTACTACAGACACGTGGGACAAGCAGCGCCCACATCTCCTGCACAACAGGCTCACTCAGCCCGGAGTGCTGCGGGACCTTGCTTAAAGAAATGTTTTCCTGGGAATCAGAGAGAGATCCCACAAACTGCTGCTCTTTTTAGTGGGGCCTGTGCTCATTTGTGGAGCTATGGAGGGAGGCCGTGTCTGACACCACAGAGGAGCTTTGAGCTATCCCAGCCTGCAAAGAAGCTCCTCTGAGCTGCACTGAGGGACACAGTTGCTGGAGGCCACTCCCATGACATTCCCATATGTTCAGCTCATCCCTGTGCAGCACCAGGGAACTGAACTGCACACACTGCTGTGGTGCCTTGGTTGCCCTGCACCTCACTCGGGCAAATCCCAAATTCAAGCAGCCAAATTGTTCCCAGTGCCCAGGCAAAGCAGCCCCTTGTCCCTGTACACCCTGAGGAGCAAGGGGACTGCTCAGACCCTGCCCAGGCTGGCAAAGCCCCATCATGTGGCCCCAGTGCCACACTTCCTACCAGGGCCTGTTTTCCTGCTGGGCCCATCCTCTGCTCTGGGTGCCTGCAGCACTGAGCACCTCGGAGTGTGCTCAGCCAGGGGGTAATGAATGAACACAAGTGGTCACTTCCATTATCTGCAACTTGAAGGCAACTCCAATCAAGTCAGAGCTGGAGCTGCACTCGACCAGGGCACAGCCACATCTGAGGCTCCAGACCTTTGCACGCTCCCTTTCCCCAGCTGCGCAGGGAGTCAGGTTGTGCCGTTCCTAGAAGGTGAATAAATTATTATCGCAAATTACTCTGATGAAGTGGCTTTTATTAGAAAGCCAGACACAAAGGGAGCTTGCTGATTGGCTCCCAGTGATGTCATAGCCAGCACAGCACTCAAATGCAGAGATGCGAATTTTCTCCTCTCTATTTTGCGTACAATTTTCATTTTCTCCTGGCAATAAAGACTCACCAGCAGAGTCTTTCACCCCGGGAGGCCGGCGGGGGGGTCTGTGCTGCTCAAGTGGCTGATGAAAGCAAAGTGGCCTTTGTTCCTCTGTCTCACAGGGAACCCCAGGCTAACAGTTTGAACCCACAAAGGCACTGTGGTTTATTGTTCTATTACAAACCCACCACTCCATTTTCTTAGGTGGGTAACACAGAATTGGCATTTTTTTGGCTTGCATATGCCTAAAATCATTCTGATCACAGAGATTTTGCTCTTTACAAGCTGAAGCTTGAAGTGCAGATAAAGCAACAGCCTGGGTATCATTCTGATCCTCAGCAAACGGCGAGAACGAGGCTCTAGAAACAACCAGGCAGCAAAATTATTTATTTTCCAAGTTTCACATCATGTTTTTTCCTCCCTGCAAAGCCACTATGAATTCTCAGCGAGGTGTGTCAGAGGGGCAGACTCAGCTCCAAGCACACTGCACGTTCTCATTTCCCCTCCCTAACTGAACCTGGTATCGAACTTACAAAACTTGCCAAGCAAATGTTTCAGCTTTAACCATTCCTGGATGCAACAGGCACACTGGGACAGCTCAAACAGTAGAACCCTGTGTGGACAGCAGGCATGGAAGTATCCCTTGTCTCACTGAACTGGAATGAACTCCCAGACTGAGGCAGCCACGTGAGGGCTGTGGTGAGCTCTGCAGCTCCCTCATGCAACGCGGCCGCGGTTCTGGGCTCCAGCCCTGCTGGACCTGGACACGGCAGAGTGGAAGGTTTTCCATCCCTCTCTCCCTCCCTTATGTAAAATCAAGGTGCAAATTTTGCTGGGAAGGCCAAGAGTAACATTTCCAGCCCTGGGAACAAGCTCCTGCCTGTGCCGTGCAAGCACTGGGCTCTCCTCCAGCAGACCCAGCACAAATCCCGAGCTGACCTCCGGCACTTGCTCATTCCCCTTTGATTATGGCTCTGAAGCCATTCGTCCTGCAAGGGCAGAAAACAAAACACATCTATCACTTGGAAGATGTCCTGGAAACCCCCAGATAGTTGCACTGATGAAATTGGACACTGAGGGCTGCTGGAAAGCTCAAACAGAGCCAGATTTGCGGTTCCCAGACCTGAGGTCACGACTCTCTGCAACATCATCAGCTCCACTTTATTCCAGGTGGCTTGAAGTTGGAAATCATTCTCCCTTATCACCGAAGATTTGCTGAGCTGCCTGCCCTCTGCGGATAACAGCAGCTGCCCTCAGACTCCTGGAGGCTGGATCTGAGGCTTTTGAAGTCCTGAGGGTGAAGGTGCAAGGAACAGGCATCTGGGAAGGAGACTCCTGACTGTGAATCAGAGTTAAAAAGGAATGTGAAGGCAGCAACCCTGGGAGAGGATGCTGGCTGAGACACACGGCCTGCATCAGCAAAAAGGGAACGGGCTCCCAGGTTTAAGACCTGGAACAGATTCAAATCACCCTTTTTAGATCTGACCTCCTTTCCTGTCTGAGGGAGACAACGGAGAGGAGAGGGAGCCATGAATCTGAAATCCAGTCCCTGCTTTGCCAATGTGTGGCTTGGCCCTACATCCCTCTTTGCTTTTACTGCTCCATGTGAGAATACAGGGTTATTAAAAGCATCGGAGGAATCTCAAGTAAAACAATTTTATTGTTTTTTAAGAGCTTTGTTATACATCTCTGGAGCTCTGGCTTGGACCAACACAGATCAGCATCAGGAAGCTCAGAACAACCTTTGGATATCGAATTACTGTTCAGAACCGTATAAAATCCCAAAATCCCAACCACTAGCCCATAAAAGAAGCCTCTGTAGGACATAACACACCCACGCAGATGGCACAGACCACAAAACCATCATGCTGGGCCTAACTGAGCTTCCCTTCCTCACCCAGAGCAGCAGCCTTGCCCCAGTCTGATTCCAGCAGCATTATTCCCCTGGGAAGCAGCTGGGCTCTAGAGGAGAACACAGTCCCACCTACCCATCACCCTCCTCACAAGAGCCCCTTGTAAAGAAATTGGGGGGTTGATGTCTCAGGCAGCCCCTCCCTTGCACTTGAGCACAGTATTAGAATCATGCCTGGATTATAATACCCAGTAAAGCTGTTCTGGGGTGATATGAATCATAGCCCTGAAAGTGGGATTGCATTTAATTAATCGTGGCTGACAGATGAAGGTATTGATCGTAGATTGAGAGGTTCAGGACTGGCCTGGGGGATAATTGTTGCAGGGCACACTGTCTTAGGGTGATATTTTCTTCATTTCTGGCATTGTAGGAGGGAAGGAGGGGGGGAAATAAGTGAATAATTGCAGCTAATTAGAACTTGCGTGTACATCCCAAATTAATTTGTCTGAATAATCAACCGCCACCAGCAGCCTGATCCAAAAGGAAAAGGAAAAAACTGCCCAGAAAGATCTCAATTGCTCCCATAAATTCTGCAGTCCCAGGTCTGGGATAAATGTTTTACAGAATTGAGGCCCTAAATACAGAAGGAGAACTGGACAGGATTATTGAGTGGAAACACTGGCTTTTGCTTAAGATGTACAGTAGGTAAAAAGGGCTGGGTGAAGCTGAGAGATGGCAGAGTGCAGAGGGGTGACAGATGATGCTCTTGCCTGCACCTTCTCTCCGTTTGCAACAGGCTGGACGGCCGGCAGCCTGCCCAGCACGCCCTCCCCGGGCGGGACACGGGAGGTGCGGGATGGCCGCGGGGTTAATAAGAGGTGTCTGTGCCGGCGGCGGGGGCAGATGGAGGCGAGGCTGCGGCAGCCCCGGGTGCTCACAGCGCCCGGCCCCGCTCGGGCCGCGGGATCCCCTAATCTCCCCCGGCAGCCCTGCTGCTACAAACACTCTCATCACGAACGCAGCGGGGGCAGCTCAGCACAGACAGGGAACGATCTAGCAGGGGGTTAATAAAAGGACTGGCGCAGAACAAAAAGCCTGTCAACCACCACAAGATGCGCTCTCTCCCCCTGCCACCCCCCAGGAAATTAAAAACTGCAGCCCGTGGCGTGCGGTGTTCCCTGCGGGACCGGACAGGGGCACAGGGAGACCGAAGGGTAGGGTGGGAAGGGGGAAGCTGGAAGTCAAACGTTTGTCCCAGCTGTTGTTTCTGATGCGATATATCAAGTGCTGTTGCTCTAAAGGGCCAGACTACTGGTCTTTCCAAACCTATGAGACCAAGGCACGTTTCGGTGTGCTGTTGCCAGCAGCTGCTCTTAGAGACAACTCACTCGATCCTGCCAGGCTGGAGGGCCAGGCTGCTCTGCCTGACACCGCCGAAGTCCGTGCTAGCACGTTTCCATGGAAATGGGAAAAGAACGAATGCCTGTGACATGATACACCTTTTCTGATGTAGATTTGGACCATTTCTAGCATCTCTTTTTAGTGACAGCCTTCAGGATTGAACATTTTGAGGGCACAACCAAAACAGAACAAGAAGAGGGTAAAGACATCTGATGGTGCCAAACCCACCATCCTTTCTGGTGAGCAGCAGCTGAACTTGAAAGCACATTAATCCCTTAAACCAACCTTCTAGGTAAAGAGACCCCCACACTGAATACAACGTAATTCGCAGGCTCTTTGTTTCTCAGAAGCGAACAGTGACGATCTGTCCCTCCCCTCTTGTCCTGTTCGGGGTGAAGTTTCCATGCCCGTCTCCCCTCCGAGGGGGATCCCAGCGCTCGGAGGTTCCCTGGCTGTGAGAGCAGCCCGGCAGCGCTGCGGCAGCGCGGGCCCGCAGCGCCCTCTCCCGCGGCTCCGGGGCACCCCCGGCACCGCAGCATCCCGCACACGGACACCCCGGGGCTGCCCGGCCTCGGCACAGACCCGCGGCCGCGCCGGCATCGCCCGCAGAGAACCAACCCCGGCAGCGCCCAAAACAGCACCGACTCCCACGCGCCTTGGAGGGATTCTGGCGAGCAGAGACAGTGTCTGTGCTTCCCTACTGCTTTCCAGCAGCGCTGGGCACTTCAGATAAAGGTGAGGAGGTTCACGGAGGCTTTGCTGGAGGCCTGAGTTTGGCATCTGCCAGAGGAGGGAGGAATAAAGCAATTCTCTGTCTCTTGGACGCTGGTCCCTGCTCATCACCCAAGGTGTGGCTGCACCTCGAGGTGTCCAAAAACTCACCAGTCTGCTCTTGTGCCACCATTGGGGGGGATTTACAGAGCCTCTCAGCAGCTGCTCCTGTCTCCCCTTGCCCCACCACTGTGCTCCAGGCACCTCTGTGCCCACACCAGACCTGCCTGCCCTGGGACCTCATCCCGGCACTGTCCGTGCAGCAGGAGACACTTTAGGAGGAGAAACACAGGATATTTGTGAAGCAAAAAGCAAAGCAATGGCAAATTTTGTCTCTGTGGGGAATTTGCCTGGTTTGCTTGGGATCGTTATCATTTTAAAGGGCAAGTTACTGCTCCTAGTGCTGGGAGCCAAGGAGCTTCATGAATACAGATACATTAAACAGACAGAATACATAAAGTACATCTACAGTTGTCATTTTATATTCCAAGTGGGTGAAAATGAGGTGTCCCATCCCCAGGAGATCCAGAAAGGGCTCTGGCCCCTTCATTAGACCCAGAGAGGAGGCTGGACATTAAACACGGCCTGAGATGCCAAGCCTGGCTCAGTGATTCCACATTGTCAGGAGAGCAACATGCCCGAGAAGGCAGCCTTCCTCCAGGGAACACCACACCTGGGAAGCATAGGTTTCCTGGCTGCCAGGAAAACCCTTGAAAACTGGAAACACTCCTGCCCTTCCTCAGTGCAAGGGACCAGCATCAGAGCCAGACCCAGCTACAGCCACAGAACATTCAGCACCACACGATGGTGGCTGCAATAAAGTCAGCAAAAGAAATGACAAATGAAATCAAATGGGATTTCAACTGACCAGAACATTTCACTTGGCCCAGGGCTCCCTGTGAGGCAGGAGCAGCAGCACTGTGCCGTGTCCCAGCCCTGCTCTCCCCAGCACAGGCACTTGCAGCATCTGCCCAGATGTGCCCTTGGGTCCTACCCTGGCTCATGCACCAGCACCTGCAGCTGGGAAATGGCTTTTTTGCAATATTCCTTCCTGCCACATCCATCCCAGACAGCAAAATTGAACATCACATGTTGCATGTTCTCACAGATCTGCCTGGCCAAGACATCCCCTGCAACACCAGCCTCGATTCACACACCAGTCTGTTCAGCACTGATGGGGTTTCCCCCAGGCTTGGGATGGTTGTTCCTTCTTTTGCTGCCGTTGTGAAAACTCCTGTGCGTGCTGTGTGGGAGGTGAGAGGTGGGTGGGTGCAAGCCAGTGCTGTGCTGACAGGAGCCTGCTTACACAGGCTTGTAACGGGGCTGAGAGTCTGCTCTGTGCTCCACGATGAGCTGGCAGATCTGTGTTTCTCCTGCCTGCTGCTGAGCACATCCCAGAAGACCACATATATCCCTGTCCTTCAAGTGTATCCATCCTACACCTGCAGTGAGTGTAGGTACTTGTGGTTTCAGTGAACTGTGAGTGAGAATGTACCTGCCCAATGGATTCTGCAGGCTTCCAAATGCATGATTTATCCTCAAAAAGCAGCATAACACTGTTAGGATCTGCTGGTGGTAGTTCCAGGTGGTAGAGGATTTGGCTTTTCTTAGCACTTTTCTGCTTTGCCTGGGTTCTTCCATCCCTGCTGGCTATGGTAACATTGAAGAGCATTCAGGGTGTGCAGACACCAAAAAATGAGAAAGTTCTCTTGGTGCTCTAGGCTGAGGAACACATCAAGTGCAAAGGAGACACCAGCAAGTTCCATGTGCCCCTGATATATACCCTCCCCTGACATCAAACATTGCACCAGGCTGCCCTGTCCTCCTCCAGCAACCCCACGGACTCCCCTCTGTTTGCTCTGTCTCCTGCACACGTGTTTGTGACAGTGGTGGTCCCAGTGGTTGACGTGGCATTAACCTCAGGAGGGTGACAGTGACACTGTCCTGACAGAGCTGTCCTCACTGAACCAGCACCAGTGCAAACCCCTTATCACTGATCTGGGCAGGCTCCAAAGCCACCTCTCCCTCTGCACTGCCCACAGCTCCCTCCTGAGCTCAGACCAACTGTTGTTCCAGCAAAGAAGTGAATCCCAGTAATGTGAGGACAACTGCAGAGCCCCAGCTTTGCCAGGACTGGAGTTTACAGTTTGTACTTCCAGGGTGACATTGCAGATGAAAATCAAAATGCACAGAACACACAAAAGGAATCTTTAAAAAGCATTTTCTGCTTCAGGCAGCCGAAGAGATGACCAGATCTAGATTCACTAGGTCAGCCTTGTCTGACATACACAGGTCCTTCTCCTTGCTTTGTCCTGACTCCTTCCCCTTCTCAAAAATGCCTTATCTGAGTCTCCTGCCATGCAACTCCCAGGTCAGTCTTTCCAGGGGGCTGCAGGAGCTTATTTGTTTAAGTGTCTTCAGGCACAAAGCAGGACTTCCCTGGTGCCCCTCAGTCTTGACAGAGTAGCAAATATTCACAACTCTAAGTCTGTCTTGCAGTTTGTTCTCAGATCCCTGCTAACTGCACCCAGAGTTCAGTTGATGCCCTCTTTCTCTGTGTCTTCCTTTACTCAGAATAAAGATCTCGTTTTCCTGCTGCCTTGTGGTATTTATGATCTGAGAGGTTCCTCAGGGTCCTGACTCTGTACCCTTGTGTCCTTTTCTCATCACACAGACACAACCTGCAGCATTGTCATTTCAGCAAAATACACCAAAGGCATTTTGGGGGCACTAACAGTAGCATTTTACAACTGCTCCTTGGGGATTTGATCTCTTCCTTCTTAGAATACCTTCTGTCCTTGAAATACAGCTTGAACTTTTCACATGAAGCCACAATTGCTAAACATTCCTGTGCTATTTAGAGGCATCTTTGCTCTGTTGATAGCAGTGACATGCACAGGAAAGCTCTGCTACCACTGTGTTTACTGGCAACAGATGACACGGTCACCTCTCAGTTCCTATCACTGAGACCTGCTGTGGGTGCATCACATGGATGTAAATGTCTCCCTAAGTTTTCCCTTTGGAAGGGCTACCTGCCTGTCTGCAAATACCTGAAAGGCTTGGAAGGGATCTGGAGTTCACACATCCTAATGGTCCCTGAACTGGCAGCACACGCCTGTCCTGGGTCAAGTCCCAACCCCAGGAGCCCAGCAGGTGTCTGCCACAGGCTGTTACAGCAAAGCAGGATTTCATTTTAGGTTTATTCCCCCAGCTCTTGTTAGCAGACTAATGGCTTTGTGATTATGATTTGCCTCAGCTTCTGCCTTGAAGATGCATCTGCACCTGTCTGAGAATGTCACCGGTGCTGCCCCGACTGCTGCCCCTCCCTGCTTGCTGTGCTGCTGAGACACCGAATAACCCGCATGGGAAACCCTTTCCCTGGGGTGAAGGATGGCAACACTCCCCTCATTTCACAAAAAGGCCAAGGGAAAGATTCCTGAAAGCTTCTGCCAGCCCAGGAAATGAACCTCAATCCCTGCTCAGACGGATTCAGGTTTAGCTCCTGTTTCTGGCAGCTGCTGAACGGGACATGCAGCCCTGTCTGGAGCAGGGCAGAACCTCCTCCCACCTCCCGTGCCTGTTACCAAGGAGCAGCACAGGGCTCACAACTGTTACTCTCCGTCCTGCCAGGCAAGAATTGCTATTTCAGTGGGAACGCTGAAGGCTGATGGAAATCTGACAGTCCGTGGCTAAGCTGTACTACAGCGCCAGCTGGGAAGTGGGTGGTAATGAATCTTTTGTCAAATAGTTAAACTGCCTTTTCTCCACATTAATTGATTCACAAAGAACATATCCCTTCATGGTTTCACAGCTGCAAACAGAGCCAGCCTCGCCTCCCCTGCACTATCTGTCAGTTGTACCACAAAGAGTGGAAGAGCTCACGCCGTTGTCACTCACGTGATCAAATCATGGGGGAGAAAGAAAATCCCTGCCCTGGCCTTCAGTTCACCTGATGTTCTGAGCTGCCCCACATGGATTTTTCTACAGTTCCACCCAAACAGCTGCTTCTGCCTTGTGTTTTGAGCTGATCCACAGGGCCATGGCCACATGCAGGAGCCCCACCACAGACTGACAGCCCGGCACTCAAGGCACAGCCCAGTTCTATCTTCAGCCCCAATTTACCTCAGTCTGTATTAAATTCCAGGTGTCTGTTTGATATCTTTGCAGCAGTGGCAACCCTCAGATCACATTTGGCTTCCCATGGACCAGATCCAAGGAGTGATGGACGGCTGGATGAGTGCCCAGCTGAAAGCTGAAGAGCCCAACAGTGAGAAGCATCTCAGCACCTGTGTCTCAACAGAGATAGGAACAGGCACTGCCCTGGAAACCCAGCTGTCCATGGGCTCCTGCTCCTCATCTGGTAACACAGATAATCTCAAAGCCTGGTCATCAGGTGCTTAGTGTACCTTTCCCAGCCCAGTGTCCTGTGCAGCTGCCCAGACCTGTCTTTCTCACCTTCAGCTGCCAGTTAAAGTGCTAAATACACAGCAGACTCCAAAGAGTTATCAGCTCCTTTCCTGTAAGGGAGCTTTGTTTGGGAAGGCTTCCTCACACACCTCCGTATTTGGCATCTTAGCACTCCACTTGAAGTGAAAACCAAGCTCAGTAACACCTCTCCTCTCCAGAGCAGGACACAAGGCAGTCACAGCACATCAGAGTGGAGATTCCCACAGTGCACAGCTTCACCTCTGGAACAGTGAGATCCCTGGGAAAGGGAGAGCCAGCCATCTCCTCACTGCTCACCCTCTAGACAGAGGACTTCATAGCCCTCCCCAGCATTGCTGTGGAGCTCAAAGGTTCCTGTTCAGTCAGCTCTTCCTTGTACAGAGGCTGGTCCAAATCAACAACTGTTGTTCTTCCCTGCTCATTTTTTATTCTATGTAGCTTTTGAGGTCAATGGGCAACCAAAACTGTCCTTGTAAGCCTGTGTGTGACTGAAGAGTGTTCTGTCAGCAGCTGATTCCTCAGGAGCAAGTCACTGAAAAGTCTAAGTGTTCCCTTTGGAGATGAATGACCTCCTCTAGACAGCAGATGGAGTAGCCACTTGCTGCTGAGGTCTTCTGCACATGTGATGTTTCAGCTTGAGGCAAAACAGGAAGGAATAAAGTGACCTGACAATCTGCCTTGGCCTCTGCTGAGAAGGGAAATGTCATTGCAGTCATTTCTGAAAGCCAGAGAGCAGCAGAGGCAGAAAAGCATCAGCTTGCTTTCTTCTATACTTGGGTAAAGATGAAGGAGGAAGGTCTTTCTCAGCATGTCCAGCATGGAGAGGCTTTCAGTGCCTTCTCTCTTCCCTTTAGCCCGTGTGCCTTGCCTTGCAGAGCACAGCAGCACAGTCCATCATTGCTATGGGCACAGCAGCCATTTCTATGGGACATGTGCTGTGCTCTGGGACAGGGAGATCACCCACCCTGTCACCCCAGAGAGCCTGAGGACACTGCAGCCAAGCATTCGATCCTGCAGCACTCATTAGCACAGTCTCTGAGCTCACAGAACGGGCACAGCGTAAACCATCTGCAGACTTGCCAAAGGAAGTCTCTGCAGCCTGAGCTGGTTGGTCACCCAGCAGTTTCCCTGGGAACCCACCTGGTTTTCACTTTGATCTCTTTTGGTTAGTGACCTTTTCTTGTCATACACATTGTCCAGCCTAGAGGCAACACATCCTCACAAGACTTACAGGTGCCACAAAACTACAAAGGAAAAAGGAATTTCACACTCACAAAGCTGCAGCAATATCTGTGCAATCACTAAAGCAAAGGCAGACCTCCAATAATACTTAGAAAAGGACAGGTTGTTTTCTGGATTTTGGTGGTTTCCTGTGTTTATAGTTTTATTTCCAGATTATAAAATACTTTCTTTGAAATCTTTTTCAAGCCCTTCCTCATACAACCAGTTTCAACACTCTCTTGCTTCTCCACCTCCTCTTTAGTTTATAAAATATTTTCTGCATGTTCTGACTGTGCATAATTTTTCTTAGCTGTGTTTCTACTTCTCTGATCATTGTCTTTTTGTGAAAGAGGTTAGAGACCTCTTCTACCAATTCAAACAAATCTGGTTCCATGTGCAGCCACAATTCCAACCCCGGTTTCATTCTACACCAAACACTCCATGTCCTATGCTCTCTGTCACTCACACAGAAGGAAAATACCAGGGACAAGTTTGTCACAGCAAATTCTGTGGCTCAAAGCTCTGTGGACAGATCTAGCTGACAGCTTTGCCAGGCACCACTATTTATGAGCTGTGTCTGTTAACACACAACACAGGGATGTATGTGAGTGCTTTACAGAGTGAACTATGAAACACACAAATAGGTTTGGCAGTCTCAGAGGTGAAATTCTGAAGCAACTGCCTCTCAGAAGACCAATCCACACACTCATTGCAAAATCAGATTCAGGGTTCAGCTAGCATGTTAAAATATGCTCAGCTCACAATATTGCATAAGGCACGTCCTATCAGTCAGCAGATCAGCCATTCCTGGGAGAGCAGAACAGTCCAGACTGCCACAGCCTGGAGTTCTGGAGCTGGAGCATAGTCTGGGCTCACCTGGCTGGAAGGTGCTGAGGAACAGAGGGAGTTCAGGAGGGTGGGGCAGGGGAGGCCCTGGGGCTGCTCTGCAGTGAACTGACTCCCTGTAAGGCAGGACCTTCCAGGGTGAGCAGGGTGTACCTGATGCCACCATCACCTCATGGTGTCCCCACCCCGGGCCATCCTCCACAGCTGTGTGTGACTGCAGTGGCAGAACAGCAGCTGAGCACAAGAGACAGACCCTGTGCCCGAGCCCCAGACTGGCTATTCCAGACAGGCACATGACACTCCCTGAACAGGAAACACAAAGAGCCTGTTTCCATACAACGCTCAGAGCACGGGTGTGTTTTTGCTGGTCAAACTGTGGGGCTCTCAGCCACAAATAAAGCCTTTTCCCTCCTGCTCACAGAAATCTGGCTTGAGGCTCTCCAGACCCCTGCAAAGTACTGTCAGCAGCCCTTCCACAGCACTGCAAGCAGACAGACCTACAGCACAGCCAACACTTCAGCTTCTCTATTCTGGGCTCTCCAGGCCTCCCTAAATCCTTCTTCCACAGCAAGGGCTTCAACCACAGCCTAAAGGGCAGTAAATCAAAGGCTTTTCAGAGATCCAGCTTTCAGGAGTTTTCTGGAGTGGAAACAGAAATCAGGGTTGCACTTCTGGCACATAATTTTGCTGGTGGGGCTGTACTACACCAGTTTGTGAGTTTGAGGTACATGGTGAGGTTTTAGCAACACCCTTTGTACCACAGGAGTGAGGTCAAGCCCAACAGAAATCAAACATTTCAAGGCACATTCACATCCAACGACACCAGCACTGCTGTTAGTGCTGCAATGATGTGAATATAAATTATAACATCTATAATGCAGAATCCAAAGTATGTATGAAGAGATACAATCTGCATAACACTCAGCAATGGGAATGCAAATTGGATGGATTTAGGGGACTAAGGAATAACTTGAGAGTTTTTGTTTCAGAGTTCCTTCCCAAAGATAAGATTGAGCATCTGTCAGTCATCTTCTATCTTGCCAAGTTGAGAATACATGAAAACACTTGAAGCATTGCTCTGCTCATATATACCCATTCTTTTTTCTGAGCAGCACAACACCCCTGTAACACACCTAATCACTCACATGACTGTTTACGGGGCCACACCTGACAGACAAACAGGGGTTCAGCTGCCCTGTTGTTCTGCAGCTCTCGGCACCTGACAGTGTTGCAGTTGGAGTCTCACAGGGGCCAGAATAGAAATGCAACCACAACACTTTCAGACCAAGGTTTTCTCACTTCCTGAGGATAATTTCCCGACCTGTCTTCTCCCCACAAGGTTTTGAGTTGTTCCATCTCTATTGATCTGAACCATTTGCTCCAGAAACAAGCTGAGTGCTCCCGAGCTCAGCAGTCAGTGCCACCACCTCTAATTGCTCGGGGTGTTCACCAGCACAGGTGGTGGTTCACGCCCGCTCCAGTTCCCGTGTATTTTCTGGAAGCCAGGCTGATCACCACAGGGTGTGAGCCACCAGCACTGCAAATTCCAGCAATTTGGCTCCAACTGAAAGAAACACATCAATTTGGATGTGATGTTGCCAGCTCCAGCCCCGGTGTCTTAGCCAAGATGGAAACCGTTCCGACCCCCACTGCTGAGCTCTCAAGAACTGGGAGGGGGCAAGGCCTCCAGGGAAGGAAGATTCATAACCAGGGAGGGAGGGAAAGAGACTCCCTGTGCAGCAACACTCACTTCTGCAACAGCAAATCTGTCCAACATGGTCCAGATTCTGCAGAACATCCACACAACTGGCATCTGACAGCTTCAGACTCTTCCCAGCTCTCATTCTGGGAACAGACCATGCTGATACCAATTATTTTAAACTGGGATTTGCATCTTTCCCGTGTGATTCTACTTCTGAAGTGCTGCACTACCGAGGAGAGGTCTGCAACTGCCAAGACATGAAAGAGTGTTTGTTATTAACACATCACTATATAATTAGGGGCTTAGCAGGGGGGTGGCCATTCACATGCTTTTTCCTCTGTTGCTGACAGCACAAGATGGAAGTCTCCAGGTATCCCGTTAGGTGACAAGTGAAAATGAGTTCTGTGGCCAAAATGAGGCAATTTGGCACAATTTAGTAGAGAGATGGCATTTTCTGCTCAAAAAGGGCCCAGAATTGGAACAGCACGAGGTGTTACAGACCAAGACTGAGCTGTGCTGGCCAAGCTGAGTGGGTGTCTCACAGAGCAGAGCAGCAGTGGGTGCTGAAGTCCAGGATTGAGATCTGCTGGCAGAGCTCGAATGGGGAATGTTGCCCAGTTTCTGAGAACAACACAGAGTCTGTATTTTAATTAGAGTTCCTCTGCTCATCTGCATGGCTCAGCACAAACTTTCTGGATTTTCCAGGCCTTTTGCATCCACCCAAAAAGCCTACCTTGCACTTTTCCCTCCCTGTCCCCCAGTGAAGCCTCACCAGTAGTGACCACCCACCCCCATGTGTTCTGTTGGCTCCCATGAAATGTCACAGGCATTCCATGGACATGGACTGATGTATGATTCTGTAAAGAGTGTCCAGCTGGGATTAAATGAGGCCTGTGACCAAAGGCATGGATTTCAGGGAGCAGTGTGATAGCAGGGAAGGTGTGATGACACACAGATGAGTGAGCTGGACACGCAAAACCGGAATAACTGACTCCAGGACTCCTGGGAAAGGCAGACAGAAGGGTTGATATGATGGGAGTGCTGGACAGGACCATGCAAATCCTGCCCTGGGTGCTGCCCAGTGTTTATCAGCTCCAGCTAAAGATTCCATCCCAGGCACTATGGATACACATGACCAGTCCCAGCAACAATAAAGGAATTCATGGTTTGGAAAAGCTCCTCCCCATCCCTCACTGTGCACAGGCCTGCAGCTTAACTGGCCAAAGTAGGTCAGAGAGAACGAGTTCATTTGCATATGTAAATTCAACTTACCAAGGAGTAAAGACAATGGCTTCAAGCTTGTGAGTTCAAAGTAAGAAAAACAGGTCTTCAGAGCTCCTTGGGAATTGGAAGCTTTGGCTTTCACCCCTCCCTGCTGTTTCCTCCCCTTGCCCACCCTCAGTCCCTTTCCTCTTGCCCCCTGCCTAATGAGGGTCTGGCAAAGCCCAGTTTCTCCAAACCAAGCCTGGGTGAGGCCAAAAGCTCACACACAGAGGACTGTCAGCTTTGAGTGGCTGTGAGAGCAGGTGCCATGTGTGCAGCTCTCCATAGCTCATCTTCAAACAAGCAAGGAAACACAGCTTTTGTCTGCTTCCTGCAGAAAAAGTCTCTCCACCTTTCTTCTGGTTTTGCTAAAGGGAACAAGTTCCATTTCCAATAACTGAAGACTGATTAAAACCATTGTCCCGCTACCATCCCCCAGTCACAAGCAGCTCAAACCACAAAACAGTGTCAAGAAAAAGATTTCCTATACAAAGGACTTCATAAAACCAGGAAAAAGAAACAAGCAGAAACTGTTGACATTGAGTTTTAACTCTTTCCATTCTAAAAATCCCAAACTCTTACCTTTCTCTTCCCGTGCTTTTAATAAAAGTATTCCAGTGAAAACTCTTGGAATCAGTGTGTCACATCTTTGAAATGACCCAGAAGGAACCAGCTTGCCATTTCCACAATTAAACAGGTATTTAATGAATACCTTTTAAGCAGCCTGAGTCAACT
Organism: Pachyramphus minor; assembly: GCA_013397135.1. Lineage (NCBI taxonomy): Eukaryota > Metazoa > Chordata > Aves > Passeriformes > Tyrannidae > Pachyramphus > Pachyramphus minor. The sequence continues at coordinate 885,394 of VYXB01005383.1, forward strand.
CCTATGAATCCAAGAGCCCTGTGTCCCTCTCTGTCACCTCAAACTAAAATTCATTGGGCACCAGGTGGCTCAAGGAAAGGAAATAAGGAGCTTGAGTTCAGTTCTCAGTTGACAGTTCCACCACTAATTGGGCTGTTTGAGGCAAATCTAGATCTCCATTGGCTTAAAAATAAACATCAACCAAGAAATGGCTGTTTAGCTCTTTAGCTGAACAAGTTCTCTGGGGGAACTTGTGTTTTTCAAAACCTTTTATTTCTGCTGGCAGATTATAAAATGAATCTTTCAATTACCTTTGCAGCCTCTTTTGAGTCTACTGCAGAACTGTTCATGGAGGCTGAACTCCAGCAGTTTATGGAGACCAAACAGAGGTGGCTCCTCCTGAGCAGCTTCAGTGTCGTTGACGAGGAAACTGTACCTGTTGCAAAAAAAAAGACAGCTTTAGTCTTCAGGGCAGCAACTGCATTAGCATCAGGTGACAAACTAATCACCCCAAAATGGAAGCATGGCTGAATTCCCCAAAGTGTTGCTGTGTCAGATTGTGTGCTGCCAAACCCTCTGCTGACACAGGACTAATAATGGGGTCCCTGAGCAGTGCCAGCGCTCTGGGTCGCAGCTGCCCTGTGGGCACATCTAATTATGATGTTTTGTGACAAGGCTATAAATACCCACAGTCCCACAGGTGAAGCCCTGATTGCAGCAGGGTTTTTGGGCAGGTATTTGCTCTGTTCTCACACTGCCTGCCTGGACTGGAGGGCTGTTTGTAACAGCAATAGCCACACAGGCCTGTGCCCCGGAGAGTGTGGAACCAGCGAGGTTTCATTATCACAGAGATCAAACATCAGCCAGAAAAGCACCAAAGGGGAAATGATTAAATTTGTTCAAATGAAAAAGCTACTGACAAAACCCAAAGACTACCTGAGCAAAGGAAAAAGGGGCGGGTTACATATTAACAGAGCAGCTCTGGAAGGCTGAACATGGTCTGAGAGGAAAAGATGATCACTGTCATGAGGCACTTCACCAGGAAGTTATTTGAGGATAAAGAACTGTTTGAAGGATTCCTTGAAGAACAGGGAAAGCAGAAAGGCCTCTAGTTTGTTTTCAGCATTCTGTTCTTAAAGATCATTACATCATAATGCTTTAGGCTTACAAACCCAATCAGTGCCCAAGATCACTGTTCACCATCCACTGCCAGGTCTCACTCCTTCCCCAGCAATTCTAGCCCCCACCATCCCCCTGTCCTGACAATTCTGCCTCCTTGGTGCTCTTAGGAGAAACTTCAGAGGAACAGAATAAATAAATAAATGAGGAAGTCCTTTATGGCAATGACCAGTAAGAAATGGAACCTGTTGAGCAGCCAAATGAGCCCAGAGGTCCAGTCATGAATTCATGATAATGGCTGCTGGCTGAAAACCAATCCTTGCATCCTAAATAGTGGGGGAAAAACAACAACAAAAAAACCCTTCTGCTATCCCATCTCCTTTACTGTTTGCTTTGTCAGACTCTGAGGAGATGACAATCACTCACAACACAGAACTGAATAAGAAAATTATCGTCTGCCTCAGCCAACGCACTGTGGAACAGAGTTGTCAAACTCTTGCAAATTTTGTCGTAAGTCTCCGAGTAAACGTTCCTGGGATTTCTAAAGAAGCCCAGAAAAACTCCCTTTCATTGAAAAGGGAAGCCTCCCTTTTTCCTCACTACAGCACCTCTGTGCAGCAAAAGCCGCTCCCAGCCCCTGCTCCCAGCACAGGCGGCCTCGGGGCTGGGGCAGATCTGAGCAGGGCAACTCACCCTGGAGAAGGCACGGAAGAGGATGAAACCAGGAACTATGCTACAAAAAATAATATAATGCTACGGTTGGTGCTTAGCTTCAGTCAGCATTTGGGTTGCTGGACACAAGCCATTAGAAAGCCTTCGGTGTGAGGCAGAGGAGCTGGGGGACCACACCCACAGGCACTGCACTGCTTGGGCAGCGTGGAAATTCAACACAGACCCACACTACGTTGGGAAACAAGGAACTGAGAAAAGCGGCACCGTGAGGAGGAACCCAGGGCAAGGGAGGTGGCACCAGGTACAGAGGAAGCTGCAGGTGCGATGCCCAGCCACGCTTCCGCTCAGCGCTGCTGAGGGCCCTGGAACCGTGGCATCACTCACCGCGGGCTCCTCGCCTCGGCTCCCCGCTCCCTGAGGGCCCGGCGGGCCCGGCCCGCCCATCGCCGGGAGCCCCAGCCCAGCGGTGCTGTGAGGGAGCCTCTGCCCCGCCATTTCCCCTCACGACGCGCCGCTCGCGCTATTCCCGTACTGAGTTACGCAGGTTGCGCAGCCGCCTCACCGGGCCGTACGCAGGTGGCGCGGCGGGAACACTATTCCCGTACCGAGTTACGCAGGTTGCGCAGCCGCCCCGCCGGGCCCTACGCAGGTGGCGCAGGCGGAGCGTCGCGCCGCGATTCCCGAAGCGGGTTCCGCCAGCCGGCGGCCGGCGGGG
>VYXB01005383.1:887902-936446 GCA_013397135.1 Pachyramphus minor
GGCGGCCTGGCAGGCGGCCATTGTCCGCCCCGCGCGCGGCTGGGCGCGCGTCGCCGTCGGGTAGGTGCGGGAGCGCGCGGGGAGCGCGCCCGGCGGCGGGGCGGGAGGGGCATCCCCAGATCCCGTTGTGTGGCTGTACGTGGATGTGTGTGTGGGGATGGATGTGTCGGGGCCTCTGCACCGGTAGGGATGTACCTGGGGTGTATCTGTCCCCTCAGGTGAGACCTCACCTGCAGAGCTGCCTCCAGCTCTGGGGTCCAACAGCACAAGGACGTGGAGCTGCTGGAGCGAGTCCAGAGGAGGCCACGGAGCTGCTTCCAGGGCTGGAGCCCCTCTGCTCTGCAGCCAGGCTGGGAGAGCTGGGGGGGTTCAGCTGGGGAAGAGAAGCTCCAGGGAGACCTGAGAGCCCCTTCCAGGGCCTAAAGGGGCTCCAGGAGAGCTGGAGAGGGACTTGGGACAAGGGATGGAGGGACAGGCCAAGGGGGAATGGCTTCCCACTGCCAGAAGGCAGGGATAGATGGGATATGGGGAAGTAATGGCTGGGTGTGAGGGTGGGAAGGCCCTGGCCCAGGTTGCCCAGAGAAGCTGCGGCTGCCCCATCCCCAGAAGTGTTCAACACCAGGTTGGTTGGGGCTTGGAGCAACCTGAGATAGTGGAAGGTGTCCCTGCCCATGGCAGGGGGTGGAACCAGATACTCTTTAAGGACATCTTCCAACCCAAACCATTCCAAGATTTCCTTAAGAGTGTAGCTCCCCCTCATAGCACTGCTGGGTCAGACCTCAGCTGAGGGAAGGAATGACCCAGAACACTGCTGTGATTTCAGGGTGCTGTGGGGTTCAGGCCCCATTGGCAGCCTGTCTCCAGAGACCTTGTCCCCTGTAAAATAAACTTACATCCAGAATCTGAGGGACTTGGAGCTCCTGGCCCATCTGGTTCAGGCTGGCAATAAATAAGTACCTGAGGCAAGTTTATAAAGTGGAGAAGGGAGCAAAGAGATGATAAGGGAATGGAGAGGAGAAGGCAGTAGATGTTGAAGGCACCTGTGCATGCCCAGGGAAATCCAACATCCTTCCTCTTTTTGAAGTGGAAAGAAAACAAGGGGAAAGTTCATGAATATCACATTGACCTCAAATGCTGTTTTAAGTGTGACCATTAATCCAGACATTATAGAGAGCACTTCACTCACTTCTTGTTAAATATGAAGACATGGCAGGATAACTTGACTTTGACTGGAAGATTCAGCCATCAGGTGTTGGAAGCAGTTATCCACCCCCATGGCTGTGGAGCTGTGTGCTGGCAGAGGAATGCGACTTGGTTTCATCCCTATGGATCTTTAACTATTCACTAAAACATAAAACTGGGGCTAAAAGGTTGCTTGAGCTTGTCATTTCTTTTCCCTGCTGTGCAAGGGTGTTTCTCTCTCCTCAGAGCAGGAGATGATGCACATCCAGAGGATTTCTGGGCTGGTTACCTCATGGACTGGAAAGCCTCAGGGCTTTTCATACTCTTTATTTTGTGTGATGCAGGTTTCACATGTTGTGGCCCCAGTCTCCCCTGGAGAGGGCCCTGCCAAGGAGGAATGCTGGATGCTGGGCATTCCACACTGCCATGGAGCAGGAACTGGTCTTTGGAGCTTGGGGGGGGGAGATGCAGAGGGAGTCAGAGATCCTGCAGAATTTTTATAGATGGTTTGGGTCCCTGTCAGGGAAGTGGGAGGCAGAGGAACAGAAATGGCACTTGACAGCAGGTCCACAAGATGCTTAAATAATTGCTGCTATCGTCTCAGGAAATATTTGATATATATTGGTATCTCTCTGAAACCACAGGGTGAAACAAGGGCAGGTGTTCACAAATTGTCTTCCTGGGGGCCTGGTTCCAGGCAGAACTTTCCTGTTCTCTAGTTTGAACTAGGCTGTGATTAAATTGATGTAATTGATAAAGAAATAGGGACTGGAAGTTAGACAGGTTTTCCATAAAGCCTGGACCTGCTGCAATGGTTCTTATCCCTCCTTAACTATTGGAGGATTTTTTTCTCCTGCTTTCTCTGCGTGCTATTTCTGGGAGTTAGGGATCATCCTTTAGAAATGGCAGTTTTCAAATATTTCAACTGACAAATCGCTCTCTTGACTTCTTATAAACAGAACCAGCCTGTGTGGGGAGTTCGTGTGTGGGTTTGGGTATTATTAGGAGCAGCTGAAACTCAAGAGGCTGATCTAGGAGGCTTAAATACTTTCAGCTTTGTTTTTAACAGTTTTGAATTGTGTGCACATTTTAAACCCAAAAGATATATATTTTTAAAAGCTTCTAAGAATTAAAAATTAATTATATGATTATTGTGCCCGTTCTTTTTTTGAGTGAGTCTAAGGCAGCAAATGAAGCAAACCTGTACTGTAACATACTCAGCCACCTTAGGAGCACACAGCTCACTCCTCCTTGTTTTAATTCAGCAGAAAGTTAGAAATCCTCTCCTCTCCTCTGCAGTGCAATAAAGGCAAGTTAAAGGGAGAAGGCTTTAGGAGAGAATTTCAGGGAATTCCTGTGCTTTTGTGAGTGTTTTATTTCCATTTAGTTGGCTGTTCAGGGAGAGAACAGCCATCACTGCCTGGGGCGTGACCTCACTGTGCTGTCTCACAGGTTCAAGACAAAGTCGGAGTATTCCCAGTGGGAAGGGACCCCCAGGGTCATCGAGTCCAGCTCTCAAGTGAATGGTCTCTACAGGGATCAGACCCATGGCCTTGGCATTATCACCACCATGCTCTGACCAGCTGAGCTACTCTCAGTCCCCTCGGGTCCGGGTGGTTTTCCCAGGACACCTTTCCCTTGTCTGTTCCAGCGTCAACGCCTGTGTGGACGTGGTCCTGTCCGGCGTGAAGCTGCTGGAGGCGCTGGGTCTGGAACCGGCCAATGGGAAGAACCACGCGGTGCTGAGCTCCAGGCAGGACCTGGGGGAGGCCTTCACACACTTCATGGAGCGAGGGGCGGCCGCCGAGCGGTTCTTCAGCGACGCCGCGGCGTTCCAGGACATCGCACGGACGGCCTCGGAGCACCCTGCGGCACAGGTGGGGCTGCACCCAGCACAGGCTTGGGCACGTGGGGTTCTTACTTACTTATCACCAGGGACTTCCACTCTCCCTCTAGTTAGAGAGCAAATCCTTTAGGAAAGGAACTTGTGGTGTAGCTTGAGCGTGTGAATGATTTTCCACAGGATTATGCCCCCGCTGCAAATAGGAGGGGTTTAAATTGTCTCTCTCCTCTGACACTCCCAAATGTCAAAGATGCCTCTAAGAATATTGTTATGTGGGAGCCAGATGGGGCTGAGCCTGTAAAAGTGGCTCCTAACACCTTGGGATGAGGCAGGGAGCAAGGAATCCCCTGGTTCTTAGCTGGATCCTTCCATGGCCCGTTTTCTATCAGAGAATCCCACAATGTTTGGGTTGGAAGGGACCTTGAAGCTCATCCTGTTCCACCCCCTGCCATGGGCAGGGAAACCTTCCACCACATCAGGTTGTTCCAAGCACCATCCCACCTTTCCAATATCCCATCTACTCCNGTGGGGATGGGGCAGCTTCTGGCCAACCTGGGCCAGGCCTCACCACCCTCACAGCCAACAATTCCTTTCCAATATCCCATCTACTCCTGCCCTCTGGCAGTGGGAAGCCATTCCCCCTTGTCTGTCCCTCCATCCCTTGTCCCAGGTCCCTCTCCAGCTCTGTCAAGAGACCCTTTAGGCTCTGGAAGGGNGTCCCTCTCCAGCTTTGTCAGAACCCCTTTAGGCTCTGGAAGAGGCTCTCAGGTCTCCCTGGAGCTTCTCTTCTCCAGCTGAACCCCCCCAGCTCTCCCAGCCTGGCTGCAGAGCAGAGGGGCTCCAGCCCTGGGAGCAGCTCCGTGGCCTCCTCTGAGTGTCTGTGACCCTCATGACAATCCACATTCATTGGTTTCAAAGCTCACGTCAGTTTTCTCACTGTGAAGTTTTACCTTTCTTACCTGAAGACAGGTAGGAAGGTTCCTCTCCCTCCACATGGGCACAGGGACCAGGATTCACCTCAACCTCAAACTGGAAGAAGAATTGTTGCAGTTTTTAAACGATTCCTTGGCAGCCTTGCTAAAAACCCACAGCTCACCCACTACCACAGAGAAGTTGCCCAGGAGTGAGGGCCCTTTGTGCTGAATGAGTTGATTCCTTCAGCACTGTTAATGTTATGAATTAATTGATTTCTATATGGCCATTACCCGAAGGCAAATATTTAGATTTAACAAAAAGAGAACACTCAACTTGTTGAGACTCTCACAGAGAACTGTAAAGTTGTTTTGCCTTCAGCCTCAATAAGCTTTAGTAACTTGGGTACTGCTGGACTGTATTCTGAAAACCCAGAATCTCCAGCCTGTGCTGAGGACTAAACATGTATGAAAGTCCCACAGCAAGGGGACCCACACCCTCCCCTCTTTGTTTTACAGCTCTACGTGGGAGGAAACGCTGCTCTCATCGGGCAGAAGCTCGCGACAAATCCAGACCTGAAGGTACACACATGCTCCAAAGGGTTTGTGCTGTTTGCTTGTCGTCTTTAATTTGCTTGTCTCGAGCAAATTACTTCCCTGTAGATTTTGGGGATCTGGCAGTTATGTCTTGGGGTATGGTGGAACATATGGTTGGCCTTCCAAGTTGAAAACACAGCTGATTTTTAAATTTAAATTACTAACTTCTTAAAAATTGTCTAGGTGTTGCAAGGGACGTGGCAGGGAACCCTTGGTTATTTTTTTCCTGTTTTCTAGATCCTCCTTTGTGGCCCAGTTGGCCCCAGGCTCCACGAACTGCTCGATGACAACGTGGTCGTGCCACCTGAATCCATGCAGGAAAGAGATGAATTCCATCTTATCCTGGAGTATCAAGCAGGTACCTTCCCAAAGGCAGAGTGTTAGATGGGAACCCCAGACATCCCTAGGATGGATGCACAGCCCTGAGGGGTGTCATTCTAAACCTGCACAAACATAAAACAGTCCCTGGAAACACAGAGGGACCATTAACCACGTGCAGATGAAACCCAGAGTAACCCTCACATAGTGTTGAAACAAATCCATGTGTTTTCTTGCTGCTGCTGGGGCCCATTTAACTTGGGATCTCACCCAGGAATACAAGAGTTTCCCCCTCCTTGCCTGTGTTTGCTCCACCCTAGGTGAGGAGTGGGGCCAAGTGAGAGCACCCACTGCCAACCGCTTCATCTTCTCCCACGACCTGTCCAACGGTGCCCTCAACATGCTGGAAGTGTTTGTGTCCAGCTTGGATGAATTCCAGCCAGACCTCGTGGTGCTTTCAGGACTCCACATGATGGAAGGGCAGAGCAAGGAGGCACGACAGAGACGGCTGATGGAGGTGAGATATTGGAACACCTGAGTCTCCCTGTTTTCCCAGGTTGGAAGGTGTAGGTGGCTGTGCCTTCAGCTCTCCCACAAATCCCAGTGTTGCCTGCTAAAAGGAGACTGGGAACTGCAGGAATGGCAGAAGTCTAATTCTGTAACACTGACTTTTCTTAGGTTCACTGGGTTGTCTAAGGAAGAAGAAGGGCTGGTTGCTGGCAGGAGAGCACTCACCTGGTTACTGGGCTTGTCTGGTGGTTAAATCACACCTTTTCTGTCTCAGATACTGAGATTATCCAGGTTATGATCAACACTGGCATTCCATAAGCAGCATCTGTCTTATACTACTTGTTTTACAGCTGAGTTCTGGCCCTGATGCAAGGCACTGGCCTTTTTTTGTGTTCTAGGATCAGCTCTTCTACAGTTCCTTCAGATTTATGAGGTTCTGGAATTAGTCCATTAGAAAGATGCTGAGCTGGGTACAGATTGGGCTTGGATACAGTTCTCCTGCTCTGGAATTCTGAAAACTAGCAGTTGTTTTTATTTCTTCCCTTAGCAGTACATCCACTGGTCATCTCATTTGGAGTTGTGTTTAAATCCATACACAGGAAGATTATAGTATTGTATCTCCAGTGAAAAAACCTTTTCCTCCTTCTGTTTCTTAATAAACACATGTTTTAGTGTTGTTTTTTCCTGTTTTCCTGTAGGCTGTGGCCTCCATCTCCGATATCCCGACTGACATTCCCATTCACCTGGAGCTGGCCAGCATGACTGATCAGGATTTTATGAGCAACATTATGCATCAGGTAAGGAAAATAAATGAAAGGACATGCTGGTTTTGTCAGGTTCAGTATCACAGTGCACACACTGGTATATAAATATAGAAATGCAGACTTAAGATTAGGATCAAAGATTGAATCTGAGCTGAGTTTATAATTTAAAAAAACCCTTGATTTCTTTGCAGAATTTCTTTCCTGCAGATCCTGGTGGTTCCTTGTTTATCCTGACATGGATCTGATCTCAGTGTTACAAGTGTTTCATATGAAGTGGATGTTTTGTGCCTCTTGTCAAAGTGTGTGTCTAGAACATTAATGGCATCAAATGGAATGTTTCCTTGGCTGAGTAATTCTTGCCAACTGGGAGAAGTGCAGTGACTTTGAGCTGCATCTCTCTGGGAAACTGGGTGCTGAGCGCACCAGGATACTGAAACACCCACCCCCTGAAGGAGGAATCCCAAATCCCACTGTCCCTGTGAAGGCAAACCCGTGGTTCCCGTGTTTCTGTTAGCAGGTCTTTCCCCTGGTGAACTCCATCGGGCTGAACGAGCAGGAGCTGCTGTTCCTCACCCAGGCTGCCTCCGGCCCCCACGCCTCCCTGCGCTCCTGGAGCGGGATTCCCGACGTGGGGGTGGTCAGCGACATCCTCTTCTGGATCCTGAAGGAGCACGGGAAGGTGGCAGAGCGGGCGTCCGACCTCACGCGCATCCACTTCCACACCCTGGCCTACCACATCCTGGCCACGGTGGACGGGCACTGGGGCAACCAGGCGGCGGCGGTGGCTGCCGGGGCCAGGGCCGCGGGCACCCAGGCCTGCGCCACCGACACCATCGACACCAGCAGGGTCCTCCTCAAGGCCCCCCGCGAGTTCCTCACCTCCCACACGGAGGCTCCCGCCAAGATCTCCCTGAATCCGGACGAGCCCGTGGTGCACTGGCACAGGGAAGGCGTCTCGTTCCACTTCACCCCCGTGCTGGTGTGCAAGGACCCCGTGCGGACCGTGGGGCTGGGGGACGCCATCTCAGCCGAGGGACTGCTGTACTCCGAGGCCTACCCTCGGTAGGGAACCAGGAACTCCTCCTCCTCCAGCGTCTGAGACCCAAGGATTGGGATTGGCATAGGAACAGAACCGGGGTGTGGTGTGTTTTCTGGGTATAACTGAAAAAGAGCCAAAGAATAATTCCAGGTATAAACTGTCGGCACATTCCAGTCACTGGGCAGTGACTCGAACACTTGACATGCAGGTGCAGATGTTTTAGTATTTAATGTGAAAATTGGCTTTGTCCTGAGCAAGGGGGAGGGACACAAAGACCAGAATCCCTGACTGGTGTAGGTTTGCTGTTTGTAGCTCAGAATGGATCTTGTCGGGTGGTGCTGGGAAGTGCAGCAGGAGAACTCTCTGCCTGTGGATCCCAGAGCAGCAGTGCCTGGCCCTGCCTTGCCTCTGGTAAATTCCAAATAAAAGGCTTGTGGCTTATCTCCTCCCAGCACGCTGCAAACCTTCCCTTGCCTGGGGTGATAATGGAATTCTTGCCTGGTGAAATCACCTCTTGGTGTCCCCAGAGGGAGCCATGGTCCCAAAATGTGATGCAAACTGTACCTACTGCAGGCTGTGCAGGTGATGCTGGCTGTCTGTGACTAAAGGTGTTCAACTGAGCCCCAGCAGTCTGTGCTTAGCTTTTGGGAAAGTGGGAGTGAAGATAATCAGGGCTTTTATTTGGGGGACAGCTCTACTTCCCTGCCAGGTGACCCCCAAAGCGTTACCTGTGTTTGCTGTACACTGAATACCTTCTCTGCTGACAGCAGGGGCTTCCAGCTGGTGTGTTACAGGACTGCTCTCGAGTGCTGGAGACTCCATTTTGGTTGTTTGAGAATTGTTGTGCCAAATTCTTCAGTCTTCCTGCTCTCCAGTCAGAAGGGTTAGTATATTAGAAAAGGTCCCTCTGGAAGCTCAGAAGCATTTTCCAGGTAAGACTGAAGCGAGGAGGCTTTTTTAGGGTGTGATGTTGGAGGGTTTTTGACTAGGTCACCAATAGTTTCTTTGCTCTGGCCTTTGAAATTAAAAAAGCAGAACCCTGTGTCCATGTTAAATACCTCTTTTTTTTCTTTGTTACATGTTCACAGTCACACACCATGAACTGCAGAGCACCAGCCCGGGGTTTGTGTCTCTCCAGCATGGTTTGTCTCTGGCCACTTCAGGACCTTCAGGTGTATCTGCATAGGTCTCACAGCCATTTTTCAGTAGAACTGGTTAAATGCCATCAGCGTGTCTGGGCAAGCCTGTGCCTCACCACAGTGTGTAGGAGGTCGTTTAAGGTCAGTCTTTGTGTCTGAATGGAGGGGAGGAGAGTCTGTCACTCAGGGGGGAGTGATCTGTTTCAGTAACACTGTCATGCTGCTGTCAGGGATGTTCTCCTGTTGGAAAATCCACCCTGAATGCTCTGCAAGGATAAAAATTGGCAGCTGTTGTAGTTGCACTGACTCAGCACACAATGCTGGCTGTCAGTGTGTATTCAGCTTTCCCTCTGAGCAAAATCTTCTGTGCTGTACAGAGCAGAAATACAGTCACTGCTGTGTTTTCCTGCAGCTCATCCCATCCTGAGCTGCCTTTCACTCTCAGCAGTTTATCTTCATGTGGGATCTTCTTAAGGCTGGAGGTATTTCTATCCAGATTATTATTGTTATTATTGATAAACTGTAGCAGAGGACTTACAGCTCTGGTTTAGTCTTCCTAAATTAAAAATTAATTTAAAAAACCTCTCAGCTGTCTGAGAGGTCCAAGGCCATTAGCAAGATTATTTTGCAGCCTGTCATAGTGGCCAGGACCACCAAAGGTCATGGATCTGCCAACTGGAGAACTGAGCCTTCCTGGGTCCCACTTTCCTGACACTGGGCCAAGCTGTGGATTCTCCAGTTGGAAACAGAACAAAACTAAACACACACAAGCTGTCACCAGCAATGGCCCTGCTGCTGTATTTCACTTCTCTCTTCCAAAAACACTTCCAGGGCTGTGAGGCTGATTTGTCTGGCATTCCCTGTGGCCACTTAAAACCTCAGGGCTGCACTTACAGACCTTGTCCAAGGGTAAAGTTGGGCTTGTATTGAACAGGAATGTGACAGGCCTGAAGTTTCTCTTTTTTTAAGCTAGTTTGGGTAAATAATTGGTGTAAACAATTATAAAAAAAGAGTTTATTGCTTAGAAATCACCTGGGCCTTAAAGCTAAACTGTAATTATTGTCAGCTCCTCCTTCCTGCTGTTCCTGTTCTTCCTCACCAGGTAACATTTCTCCTGTGGGTGCCCTGGGAGTACCTGGCACTGTGAGTCACATCTCAAATGCTGCTGCTCCATCCAGATGTGCTTTATCAGCCACTCAGAGCTCACCTGCCACCAAATGTACTTCCCAAGGATAATCCTTAAGCAGCTGTGCTGGTGGGATCCAGGATTGAGTTCTGAAACAATCTATATGATAATAAGTGTGAACTGGATGGAGGGGCCCAGCAGCCTTCACTCCCTGTTTCACATGCTGTGAACGTGATGTGCTTAACTTCCCTCTGCCTTCCCAAGGGAATGACAGTCAGGGTGGCAGAGCTCCTCAAATCCTTCCCCTGCCTGTGTAGTCTCACACCCCTGCACAGCTTCAGTAGTGACAGCACAGGAAAGCTGCTCTAAAAGCTGCAAAAATACCAAAGCTTCAAAGCCAGGCTTGAACTGACTCTGCTGCCCCTGATCCTCTCTCTCTCCCCTTTCTCTTTGTTCTCCTGTTCCTCATACCTGGAAATCCAGAGTGCTGGAGGACTCACACAGCCAACCTCCCACTCCCCAACAAGGGTTGCCACTGGAAATGTTTATTCACACACAGGGGCTGGAGGTGCAGCAGCTCAGCTCAGCATTGTGACACCTCTCATGACAAAACCTGTGTGTGCACTTGGGTGTTTCCATCTGTGTCCCTGCAGCTGGTGCAGCCACCTTGGTTTGGGTTATTTTGTGTTACCCAGGATCCAGAATGAAGCATTGTTCCCATCTTTTCTGTGCCTGTCCCTTACTGAAGGCCAGGTGGTGGGTTATGTGAGAGGTGTGGATGACAGGAGGCTGGCAGAATCCCAAAGGACACGTTCCTTTGCTGTGCCATGGAAAAACCAATCCCAAATCCTACTCTTCCCAGTTTAAAGGCTCTTTACCTTTTGTTCCCCTCTCCAGGAGAGTTTCACAGCATTGCTAAGGAATTACTTGATTTTGTTTTTACTTCTGTGTTTCCTGGTTACCTCCTGTTGGGATATGTGAGATCCAGTTAGGTTTGCTCTTCCCTCCCAAGTTCCTTTTTACAGAACTGGTGCTGAGAAGTTCTTTCCTGAGCCTTTAGCCAAGACCTCAGCAGCTGCTCTGACCAGCGTTAGATGTTGCCTTAGAGCTCAGCTCCACTCCTCAGCCACTGGAATCCAAAGCTGGGACAGCAACAGAGCACTAGATCCACTCCAAAACCCTGTGGAAAACCCTCAGCACTTGTGCTTGGCTTGTTTGGGGTTTTTTTACTATTTATTCTGCAAAGATAACCTGAGTGATCAGGAATTATGTGCCACAGGTGGCCTTTCCAGCCACATCCTGAGAAGAGAGTTGAATAGTTGGGACAGTTTTGTGAGAATGGTACAACAGAACTGGATTTCCAGTCACCCTGGAAGTTGGTTTGGGCTCTCTTTGGCACTTGCAGCTTGGGTAAGTTAGGGAGATGAGCTCAGGAAAGCTGAGGGTTGGCAGTGAGTGACCAGCTAAAGTGTCTCTGTGCTAATATTTGGTACTGGGAGCTGCCTCACGTGTTCAGAGCAGCTCCTGTCACACAGAGTGCTGCCTTGCTATTCCTGGGCTAAGGAAGCTCACCAGTTTTTAGGGAAAACAGGAGGAAAGACAGACAAATACTGGGTCTGCTTAAAGTCTGCAGTAAAACTTGGATCTTGGAGCCAGGAATGCTGGTCCTGGCTGCCCAGATGAAGCTCTCCTCTGTAACAGATGGAGCAGCTCCTTGTGTAATCTCTCAGGTGGATCCAGGCTGAATTCTCAGGGAGTTTCTGATCCAGACTGGTGGGAGGATGTTCCCTCAGCACAGGGAACATGGAGGTTGGAAATGGCACACGTGGCCATTCCCGTCTGTGCCGGGAGCTCGGGAAGGTGTCTGTTCCCAACAGCCCGGGATCAGCCTCTGCTGAGCAGATCTCACAGCAGCTGAGGGACAAAAATCCTGGCAGGAATTGGGAAATGCAAGTGGGGGCAATGAAAAAAATACCCAGAAAACCTCCCTTGTGACTTTCTCAGGAAAGCTGCTCCTCTGAGCAGCCTGGGTAGAACTGGGTTCAGAGCTCACCCAGATCTTCCATTAAAAACATGGATTTTTTGGAGCAGTTTGGTTTGAGAGAGTGGTAAAGCTTTCCTTGTAGCAGAACTGGACTTTATCTTACAGAAGAGTCTTGGCAGATGAAACACTTGCTGCAACACGTTCTCCTTTCGAGTGCATTTGTGTGTGGAGCTTATTATTTTAGTAAAGTTTTATTTCACTGAGCACTGTCCTTGTCTGTCTCTGCAGAGGAGGCTTTGCCAACTGAAACCCACTTCCCAGCTGGGAAATCTAAATTTTTAACATCATAAAGACCCCTGTGTCCACCTGGCTCAGGCACAACTGAGCAAACATGTACAGGAGCATGGCAGGTATCCACTAATCCTGCCTGGGCCATAAATCAGCATCCAGTTGTCTCAGGGACCTCAAAACCAGAATTTTTGGGTTGGACATATGTTGCTGGATGGATAAATTATTACTCTTGGCTGAAACAAGGTCTTGCTGCCCAGGCATTTATGTTTGAGTGTCTTCTAGTTTGTTTTCTGTGCAGAAGCCAAACTGCAGAGAACCTTGTGAGCTCTGTGATTTACCCTGGCTCATCAAAGACGTTTTCCTAAAAAGGGCAAGAAAAGTCCTAAAGCAGATGGTTTCCACTTCCCTAGAAATTAAGCTCATTATTGTTTTCCATCTTAAAATTTCCATTATGAGGGGAAAGGAGAAGATTAGAATTATGGCTGATGCCAGAAACAGGTTTTGGAACATAAGGTGTGATTTCCAAAATCCCTAAATGCCTCAGTGCAGTCCTGCTGAAGAGTCCCTTGCTTAATTCCAGCCGAATGAACAGTCCAGCCTCATTACCATTAGCACAAAAAAGCTCTCCAGAAAGATCCTAGGAACTCACTGTGTGCAAATGCCATCACCATCAAAGCCAGGAGAGGAGACAGGGCAGGATGAGGAATTGCACTTCTGTTTATTATCCAACTGGAATTACATATTTTAAAATGCTTCCCGGGAAATAGGAAGGTGCTACTGCTTTGTTTCATAGAAGGAGAATTGGTTCATTATCTGTGGAACCTCTTCACCAAAATATATATTTAAAATAAATCCATTCACAGGTACCTTCAAATGCTGTATGTGCTCCCTGTGTGACATTTACCCTATCAAAGCATCCTAGGACAAAAATCTGTCTTAAACTCCAGTTTTGGGGCTGAGGTGAAGAATTCCCAGCCCCTGCCCACCCCTGCTCTGCAATCCTCACCTCCTCCTCCCAGGCACTCTGTTACACTGCAGGAACTCCCAGGGTAAGAAGTTTAATGTGAATAAAAATGTCTGCACTGTACCTGATTGACCTGCTCCTAGTCTGGTTTGTTTCAATTTGCCTGTGCTCCACAAAAAATCCTGTTTTCTTCAACTCCTGGCAGGATGGAACCCTTACAGGAGGGAATCCTTACAGGAATGCTGCCCTGGAGCTGTAGTGACAGAAAAACCCAGCAGAGAGAAGAGCTGGGGGGAGAAACAGCCTTAAGATCAGCAATTTGGGCCATCAAAACAGAGGGGAAAGTGAGGGTTCTTACTCTGGGGTCTCAGGGGAGCAGGAGAGCACTTCAGCTCCTGGCTGGGCTCTAAAGACACATTAATGTCATTCTGGGTCACAGCAGCAAACACAAAGCACAGCTGAAGGATGGCAATGGATCCAGAGCCCTGCTCATGCTGCTTTTACACTGTTGCCTCAGAGAAGTTTCCATTACTAACCTTCCTCTCCTGGACTGTTCATTATGGAGGGACACAATCCAACAGTGCAGAACTAAAAGCAGGAAATACGTTTTCAAGCAGCTGGGGAGCTCAGCCAGCAAACAAAGAGCCCTGAAGGTTGAGTTTACTGGTTCTTTGTGGAAAATCAGCTGCTCACCAGTGCAGCCACTGGAAGGGTTTAGTCCTCCTGGGGTCCAGGATCCCAAGTCACTACTGCTGGCTTTGCTGAATGCGTTTGGTGCCTCAGGATCCTTGTAGAGGGCTCAGAGCCAAGCTGTGGAGAGCTGGGTCCCCACCCTCCAGTCTCTTGCAGTGACCACACTAAGAGTAGCTACACATCAACCTCTTCTGATCACTGCAAGGACTTGGGACAGAGCCCACGTGCTAAAAATCACTGACACAAACAGCTGCACCCAGACTAACTGACAGTGTGGTGAAGCCCCGTGGGGCAGGGAGGAGCAGGTCCCTTTCCCAAGTGCCAGGCAGCTCAGGAGGTGCCCAGAGCCCGTCCTACTCTGCTCCCTGCTGGTTCCCAGGCTTCTCCTGGCCCTGCTCCGCGTCCCCCGCGGGTGCTGAGCGCTCCTCGGGGCTCGTTTCCGAGTCCTGTTCCGGTTCCAGAGGCAGGGAGGGAGGCTTTGCTGGCAGAGCTGGTGTTCCAGCACCTGGGGAGAGGACACAGGTAGAGTGTTGTGTCACCTACACATGTTGTGTCTCTTCTTTTTGCCCTTCTATCAGCACAGAGATGCAGAACAATCACAGCTATTAACTACTCTCAGAGTCCTTCTGCCCAGCATTAGTTTATTGATAAGGAGTTATCCAGCCAGAGATCTGACAGCCCAAAGTCCTGCTGAAAGGAAGCTCAGGTACAGCATCTCACTCAGCTGTGAGAAGTCAGTATAAACTTAGGAATTAATTTATGCTTTGGAAGGGAAAACAGTTCAGATCACAGAATCCCAGAATGGTTTGGGTTGGAAAGACCTTAAAGCTCATCTCATTTCCCCCCCTGCCATGGGCAGGGACACCTTCCACTATCCCAAGTTGCTCCAAGCCCCGTCCAACCTGGCCTTGGACACTCCAGGGACGGGGCAGCCACAGCTTCTCTGGGCAACCTGTGCCAGGGCCTCACCCCTTCACAGGGAAGTGCCACTCCCAGTTCCACTGAAGCTGGTTTCTGCTCAAACCAAAGTGTTGTTTTCAGTTCACAGCTTTAGCAAATCTGGGGACAGCTTCCAGGCAGTTAAAGCAGCTACATACAGAATTAAATCAAAACACGACAGAAGTGGTTTCTACACTTCAATTTAGGCTGACAACTTGTATTATGAACCAGCTCCCTTCTCTGATAAGGATAATAAAGTCCTTCAGGTAAACCTTAAGCTCCTGGAGTGTTTTACTTTTCAGATTTTCTGGCTAAGTCTTCCCTGCATGGTAAGTTAATTCCATGTGTGAGAAATGGAACAGGTCCTTAGGGATGCCAAAGAAAGAGTCCTGGATTACACAACCTCTCTCCTGGTTCAGTCTCCAGGCAACAAGACCAAATTCATTCTAAAATCACCAGGATGAGCAGCATCTTTAGCACGTTCCTCCTGGGAAACTGAGGGATGAGAGCTCAGGCAGGGAATGGTGCCTCAGGAGATGCTCCTATGCAGCCCCAGCACGTGCAGCCATCAGAGTAAGGCTCACACCATCTCCTGAGCAACCCTCAGTCCTGTGGCCCACACTAAACCCAGCAACATGTGCAAGGCAGGGCCTGGCTGGGCAGCCTGGGAGCAATCCAGCTGCAGTTATTGTTGTAGAAGAAGTGATAAAGTGCTTCAGAAAATTGTCCATCCTTTCCCTCCTCTCCACAGCCTGTCTGTGCACATCAGCTCCTGGGCTCTTCCAAGGGAAGGCAAGAGGTCTGGTTGCTGAAATCACTTCCTTTCCAGAGCAAGATCTCAATCTCATGCTAATAGAGTCTTGCCACTATGGCTCAGACAGGAAGAGAAATTCTCCTGGCTTCCCACATCCCTGAAAAAGCAGGAGAGTGTAATGCACCACAGAGAGCATCTTCCTTAACTCAGAAATCTGGGAAAGTTATCACCAAATATCGACCTCACTGCGGTGTAGGCAAGTCAGTCCCTTCCTGAACACGTGCTGTAACTGCACTCCCACAGCTCCCCTGGGCAGAGAAGCAGAGGAGACTCACCTGAGGGAAGTGACATGGTTTTCCCATACCCTGCAGCAGAGGACATGGCCTGACCCAGGGCCTGGTTGGAGCCCAGAGGCTGCTGAGAGCTGGAAGATTTCCCTGATACAGCAGCTTTCTGCTTGGATTTGGACTCTTTAGAAGGCTTAGTCCAAACCAGGCTCTCCCCGACCTGCAGGACTGCTCCCATCTTCTGGGCCACCTCCACCATCTGTTTGAGAAGCACAAAGAGAAGAGCACTGTGAGCAGGAACCCTTCAGACAACAATAAAGTCAACATCTCCACAAAAAAACCCTGGAAAATCAGAGCTGTGCAGAGCTGGCTCCGGCCTTGGTGCTCGGGGGGAACATCTCCATTAATTCATTCCCTTAATTAAGAGGGAATCTTGTCTTGCTGGGTATTGATTGAAGAACTGAGCTTCAAAGAGCAGCACCGAAGCGAGCAGCTCTCAGCAGGCGTCTGCTCTGCTCAGAAAACCTCACGAGCGGAATTTCTTCCCAACAACTGGACTCAAAGTCAAATCTCCTCGTGTGCTGCCAGCCCTGGCGTGGTTCCCGAGCTCCTGCCCCCAGGAAGGACGTACCTCGGGGTCGAAGTCGGGAGTGCTGCTCTCCTTGGCTGCGCTGATTCTCCTCTCCATCTCCTGGTACTGGCTCAGGGCCCCCTCCTTGTCACCCTGGTTGTAGAGCAGCACAGCGTAGTTCAGGTTGATCAGGGGGTTGCACCTGCAGCAGACACACATTCCCCATGGAAACATCTGTCCTGGCTGGAATAAGGCTCAGGTGTGCCCCAGGAGCAGAGCTGGGGACACCTCAGTGTCTGGCACTGGCAGAGCCAGAGTCCTGGGGGCACACGGTCGAGTCCCTCATGTGTGGTGACAGACACAGTGCCTGGCTCAGCAAAGGCTCCCTGTGATGACATAAATCCCTCCCTCAGGTGCCTCACCCTCCAAACAGCCAGTTCTGTCCCCTTGGGGACCATCCCAGGACTGTTTCCTGCTCTCCGAGCCTCTGGATCCTGGGACAGGCAGAGCAGTGACAGGGGCTTTCATCACACAGTGAAAGCTGATCTTTCCCTGATTTCCCTCAGACTTTCCCAGCATTCCCAGTCTGTAGGAGAACAGCTTGGCACAGACAGGCAGTGGAACAGACTCCTGCTTTATTGGTTTTATTTTACAACCTAACCCGCTGCAGAACATGCTGTTTACATTGAATTTACATTTCAATTCCAGAGCATGGCTCTTCAAATTTCAATTCCTCACCTCTTCTCTCTCCCTCCCCCAGTAAAACACACACAATTGTAGGCACTGTTTTAGACAAGCAGTAGGAGATCCCTGTTACAGAGGAGACTCACAGCACAGCTAACACAGGTACCTGCACACTCCTGCCTCCCTTCCCGAATGAAGATTTCACCAGGCAGAGCTGCTCCCTGTGCCCTCATTTTCCACAGTATCCACGTCCTTCACTAGGATACATTCACCCCCAACAGCCCCTTCCCATCTGGCCCAGCGGGGGTGGGTGGAGGACTCTGCCTGCCCCCGGTTCCCTGCAGGAGCCCACGGGAGCGTCCCGGCACAGGGGTCAGACCAGGATGCTCCGTGCTCTGACAACCAGTGTGAGCGAGGGACTGGTGCCCTCTCCTGGAGTGTGCCTGGGATAACTGCAGCCATCCATGGGCTGGGGGCCAAAGCAGAGGAACAAGTGCAGGAGGAAAGGATCCTGCTGGTACTGGGCAGTAAAGAAAATGTCACCTGCAGGCCCTGACTCTCCATCCCGGGCGAGGTGACAGCGCTGCAGGGAACACTGTCAGACAAATCTGATTGCATTTACAGCCATGGCTTCTCCTTTAACTAGGAAACTGGAAGGCTGAGCCTACCACAGAATAAACCCTCCTCCCTGTCCTTGCCATAACACTGAAGAGATCAGACAATCCTGCAAACAGCCAGCTTGAAAATTAATTGAACCTTGAGGAGCTATTTCGCCACCTCCGAGAGCAGAGAAGCAACATGACAGTCAGAGAAAAATCAACAGCTAAATAACCCCAGACAGGGCAGCTGTGAGCTAGAACCAGGACTGAGAACATCTTTGCTAAAGGCTTTTTCCAAGATGTTTTTCATTCCAGCCCCCAGCAAGGCACCCAGGCCACTATAAAAGCATTCCTGGCAATGGGAAACCAACACCACAGTCTGCATCCCAGCCAAACAGCTCCGGACATGCCAGCATGTGGGGACACAGATCCAGCTACACAATAACTGGTTAAAACATCCAGGGTGTCAGCTGAACCAGCCTCACACAGCCTGGATACTCCTTGCAGCAGGCCCCAGCAGTTGGAATTCATTCTTGCTTTGCTGAGGGTCCTGGAATGGTTTGGATTGATGGAGCTGGAGCACCCCAGGAGTGCCAAATACTTGGGCAAAGTGGGAAAGCCAGACTTCTATTCCTTCCCTTTGAGGAAAGCACACAATGACTAAGGAATCTGAGCAATCTTTAAGGTCCTATCCTGCCTTGCTGGACACGGAAAGCTGATTGGGAATAGAATCCTGGAATGGTTTGGATTGGAAGGACCTTAAAGCTCATCTCATTCCACCCCCTGCCACAGACAGGGACACCTTCCACTATCCCAGGTTGCTCCAAGCCCTGTCCAACCTGGCCTTGGACATTTTCAGGGATGGGGCAGCCACAGCTGCTCTGGGCAACCTGTGCCAGGGCCTCCCCACCCTCACAGGGAAGGATTTCTCCCTCATCCCTGGTCTCTCACCACCTTTTGTGGCCCCTGCTGATGCAAAGTGCTCCTGGCACCGCTCTGTGCCCAGCACAGACCCTGGGCTCAGAGTGCTGGCTGCTCTAGGTATGCAAATACTCACAGTGAACTGGGGACAGATTAATAAAACTATTAATAAATCTGAAATAATTTTGATTTGCTGCCTGAAATGATGAAATATTGTCAAGTTCAGCTTCACATTTCTGAAACCAAATGCTCTGATTCTAAGAGCTAGACTGCAAACATAGATATTGCTAACAAAAAGGAGCAAGGACTACCCTGCTTTTTTTTATTTGCTTTTACAAACTTCTTGCCCAGATTCTGCCAGCTAAAATCTTTCCTCTGCCCAATTCATAACAGGCTTTATCACAAGCATCTCACTACTCTGCACAGTGTTTAAACTTTGGGTTACAAAATATGTTTTCTTCTATTGAATCTGCTCCACTGTGTATAAATATTCACTGAAAGGAGGGCTGGAATCCAAAGTCATCACCACTGACTCACTAACCAAACAGCAAAACAAAAACCAGCTTTGGGTTGGTCTGAAATAAAATCCCCTTTCATTTTTCAGAAATGAGTTGCATTAAAAAAAAAGTGGGTTAAACATTGTCACTTGCACAGGATTAAAAATGTCTCTCTGCTGCAAACCATTTTGGATCAAAGCAGAGCAGGAGGCAAAGGGCATCAGGTGCAGGGAGGCAAAGCCACGAGACCAAACAAGTACCAGCTCTGGTGAACACTCACTTGTCCAGGGCCACAGCTTGTTCATAGGAGCACTTGGCATTCTCAATGTCTTCCAGGTTGGTCAGAGCAACTGCACCAAAGCAAAACACACACACAGGAGCTGATGTTTCACAAGGAGTTCATTTTTAGGGCAATGCTGAATGTCATTCAGTCGTGAAATATGTGCCAGCAGGGTTGTCTGGACTGCTGCCAGGATTAACCCTGCTGATCACAGAATCATGGAATGGCCTGGGCTGGTAGGACCCTAAAGCCCATCTCATTCCACTCCCTGCCAGGGGCAGGGTCACCTCTCACTACCCCAGGTTGCTCCAAGCCCCGTCCAGCCTGGTCTTGAACATCTACAGGGGTGGGGCAGCCACAGCTGCTCTGGGCAACCTGTGCCAGGGCCTCCCCACCCTCTCTTCCCAAACTCTAATCTAAACCTGCTCTTGATGTCACTTCTGACATGTTTGTCTCATTTCAGCCCCAAAACGTCCAGTGCTGTAAATCCAGACCCAATCCTTAGGCAACCCAACCCTAAGCTCACACACATCAAGCATTTTTCAAAGTTTAATTTGGATCTGACTGCAATTCAACCTTCTATTCACCCCAGAGAGGACAGACTGGGGAAGAGCTTCTTAGTAAAGCCTTCATCCACTATTTCTTTAGTTCAGCCCACACCTTCTGTGTCTGTAATGCTGCATCCCCTCAGCTGGATCCCTGCTGGAGCTGGACCATCACATACCTGCCAGGAGCATGTACAGCTCTCCCATCTTGGGCTGGAAGCTGATGGCAGCACTCAGGAAGTGGAAGGCTGAGGCATATTGCTGCATGGTGAGGTGCACCAGCCCCAGGTTGTACAGGATCTTCCAGTCAAAGGGAGCCAGGTAGTTTGCCCTCTTCAGGCAGCTGATAGCCTGCAAAAACAGGGACAAATGTGCTGTGACAGCCTGGCCAGAACAGACTCTCCTGCCTCTGCACCACAGCAACCTCGTGCTTGCATGAAGCTTGATACAGATGGGAAAAAATGGAAACATGATGCTTACTGCCACGTATTTCTTCTTCCCAAAGAAGCACATCCCGATGTTGTTCCAGAGCGGGGGGCTCTCGGGAACAGCGCCGGCCACCACCTTGTACTTGGAGAGGGCAACGTCGAAGTCCCCGTGGGACTGCATCATGCTGCCAGCAGCCAGCGTGGCCTGAGGGACACACAGTGACCACACACAGCACAACAGCAAGAGGGAAAAATGAGTAAACTAAAACCACTGAACTTCTCCAGGGTTTTCTCCCAAGGGCTGCCCCGACCAACAGTGGGGAGCAGATGGGGACTCGGATCTCCCACCGTGGAGCAGAACACGGGGTGAAGAAGGGACCTGAGTCGGCTTCTTCCTGCACTACCCTGACCACAACTGCCTCAGAAATGAGAGAGCTTGCCCAGGGAAGCTGGAACACATCCCTGGGAGTGTCCAAGGCCAGGTTGGATGGGGTTTGGAGCACCCTGGGATAGCGGAAGGTGTCCCTGCCTATGGTGGGGGTGGAACTCACTGATCCTTAACGTCCCCTTAACCCAAACCAGCCTGGGATTCCATACTTCTATAAATATTGCAACATGATGAGTGTTTAGGGTATTTTTTGGGGTGGCAGAAGTATGTCTTAGAGTCTGAGTCTCTGAGTCTATGATTCTATGAAAAGAATCTATAGATTCTTTTTACCACCAAGCACTGATAGAAATAGTTCTGGTACAAGATAAGTGGGGAGTAAAACATACTCAAGTAAGACATAAGCACCAAAGCTCTCCTAGTTCACACTGACTGGCTGATAGTGCAAATTAGTGGGAATATGCATAGGGAAAAAAAAAGGAAGTGAGTTCAACACACTATATTTAAACCACACCAGTTAAGTCCTTTATAGGACTTCACAGTGACAAGCAAAATTTGTAAGTGTAAAGGTGTTTTCACAATAACTCATGTTTGTCAACCACACATTTCAATACTCTGCACTGTCAACAAGGAAGAAAAGGAGAGAAATGAAGTAACACCCCTAAAAAGGGAAGCACTTCCACAATCAGGAAAGAAAGCTAGATGCCAAAATCAGCTTTCCAGGCCAGAGCCAAGGGAATACATACAGCAGCTGGAAGCACAGGCAGGGTTACCAGCAGATAGCAGAATAATGTAATGCAGTATCACTTGGATCTGTGCCCTGTCCTGAGGAGTCACAGGGACCCAGCACAGCTCTTGGGATTTTTAAAACAATGTCTAGAAGACTTTCCTTCCAAAGCAAATTCCACTCAGATTTGGTGCAATTTTAGAATAAAGGCCAGAGGGATCAATCCCATATTCTGCCTCCTCCTCTTTCCCTATCTCCACTTGCACCCAACTCCACCCCCGAGGAAACATCACAGAAATGTATTTCAGAAAAAGCTTTCTGGACATGATCCTTTCCAGCTTCTCCAGGCTCTGGACAGAGATGGCAGAGCTCTGATATTGGAATTAGCTTTAGGAGGTGTCCCATCATCATTCCCTCATACAACTCACCTTGTAGTTGCCTGGGTCATAGGTAAGTGCATTTCCAAGGTGTTCAAAAGCCTTCTGGTAATCTCCAGTCTGGGAAAAGAAGTAAATACATGTCAGAAATTCAGGAATAAGGGTGGTTAAGAAGGAGAACACGTGCTCTGTGAGCAGGAGAATTTCTGGTTCAATTACACATTCAGGAAAGTGAATTTTACAGTGCTCCCATGACACACACATGTTCCGGTTTGATAATTCACAGAATAGATTCTAAAAATTTATTTTGCTGGGCTGGATTCACTGTACTGACCCAAGCAAAAGCTTCCAAATAGTTTGTGCTCTGACTTTTCCACACAAGAGTGAGCTCTAGGTTGATAGTTCTTTGCTCCTTTATCCCAGAAAAGAGGCTGTGAATTGCTACTCTGCACATCCTGGATTCCCTCACCACAACTTCCTCACTCCCCAGGGCTCTTCTGTTCAGGTGAGAAAGACTTCCCTTGTCCCTTTACTTCCACAACAATCCCCGGCCCTTCCCATCCATTTCCCAGGCCCAGGGATAAGCACCTCTTTGTTATTTAAATCGATTCTGATTTTCCTCTGTGGTGCATTAACACTCACAATTTCACGGCTGCTTTTGTAGGATAACTTGCAAGACTCCTGCTCCAGGAACAAGGTAATGACTACTCATGTTTCGTTATATTTGGAGGATTTATAACAGAATTAGGGCCGTTGCCAAACACAATTCCTGCTCTGGCTCTGGTCCAGGGAATCAACTTGCTTTTAGCAGCAACAAGAATATACAGAAAATGAGGCTCTGTCCTGTTAAGCTCAGTCTTTAGAGAAACATGTGCAAGTTACGGGGAGGTGGACAGAAATTAACTCTATAAAAAAACCAACATTGTTCTTTTGAAAATAATTAAGTTCATGCAATAGGTAACAGCCTTCAGTACCTGCAGGTACAATAAGCCCAGGGCTGTGAGGAGGTCTGTGTTTTCTGGAGAAAACCTGGAACACAAAAGCCAGAGGGTTGCATTTGCTTATCAGCCCTTCCAGAACAAGGTAAAAACAGAACATGGAATTCTGATGCTACATTACACTTGTACCACTCCAGGAAATGAATTTCACTGTTATTATTAAACACAAATATCAGAACAATTGCCACTGTGAGGACTTCCCTTGAATAACACAACACCTCAGCTCCCACATGTCCCCTGGATATCAATGGGAAGGCAGCGAGGCTCTGTGGGATAGATCTGGGCACGTAACAAGATAACGTGGGTTTGTTAAGCTGCAAAGTGAGTCTGCATCAGTGACCTGGAAATACAAAATGGGATTTTCCATCATCTCCCATAAACCACCCTGTAAATCCATCCATCCTAAGCCTCTCAGGCCACGTAGGACAGGCAGTGCTCAGCAATTCTGATGGATCCTACACACACTCCTCATCAGACTTATCATTCCCCTGTAAAAAGATTACAAATAAACAGGATGGGAACAACCACCAAAACCAAAAGGCAGAGAGAGGCACTACTTGTGGCCTCACCACAACAGAAGTCAGTTTTCAAATCCCTGCTGCCAAGACTTTGGAAATCTGATCTGCACACTCCCATTGGCACCTCTAAACCTCAACCAGAACAAAACTGCCTGTGCCTGGTGGTGCACAAACATGGAATAACAGATTATTGTGGAGCTGGAAACAGCAAGAAAAATGAGAGAGGCAGATGAGAAAAAGAAAACCACAACAAACAAACAAAAACACACAAAAAAAAGAGAAAAAAAAAACAGGAGTGAGGAAGACAGGAGGGCAGGGGAGCAATGGGATAAGATACATAAACCTGGTAAGGTGCTTAGCAAGGATTATTTACGTATTAAACGCTCCAGATTAGTCCCAGTGCCCACCCAACCCAACCCACTGTCAGAGAGCCAGAGGCAGACGTGCAGGGAAGCACTGGGGTAGCTCCTCCAGTGGCTCCCGAAGTGTTCCTGCTTTTCCTGGCTACATTTTAAAAGCACTGGTAAATCAGATGCTCGGGAATGCCCTAAAACAGGTACTGAGGAGCAGTGATGGGGTGGGATAAACTCCCTGTGCCTCAACCCCTCTCCAGTCACAGCTCCAACCACAAACCATTCCGAGGGAAAGTAGCATGTGAGACCCAGCCAAGGATGTGGGACAGACAATCAGGGTTAGATCATTTCAGTAGATAAACCTTTGGGATTGATGAAGTCAGTTTTGGATCAGTTTGCTCCCAGGCATCTCTATCCGTTTGTTATTCCACTTTTTTGGCAGCCCTTCCAGCAGCTCCCTCCCTCCCTGCCACACTGTCAGCAGGAGCAGGACCACAGCTGAGAGCAGAGACAGCTGAAGAGCTTGGAAGTGCCAGCTTTGCTCAGAGGCTCTATAATTACCATTAGCTTTTTAATCACGGCCTCAATTCAGATCTGGGACACCAATCAATTTTCTCCTGGCACAGGATGGGAATGGGCAGATGGAATAAAAGATATTTCTTACTCTACAGCTTTCTTATAGACTTCAATGGCTTTCTCCACCTCCCCTTCCAAGAGGTGGATTTTCCCCAGCATCATGTAAGTCAGGTCGTGTCTGTTGAGCTCCAGGGCATTGTTGAGCTGGTCTCGTGCCTAAAGACACAACCAGAGAGAACAACAAAAAAAGGTGAGTGATTACAGAGCCCTCAGTGCAGCAGCAGCCCAAGAGCAACCCCCAGAGCCAGGGAAGAACAGCCAACAAACACCCCCTGAGCCTGCAGGACACAAAACCCAGCTCAGATAATTGCTGGAACAAGCTCTGCAGCAGCAGCCACGGGCTTTTAGGGGCAGGAAAAGGCAGGAAAAGGCAACAGGACGTGCCTCAAGCCAAGCAGGAGGCAACGGCCTCCCAGGGAGGAGAGGAACAGGGACCTCTTCCTGGATTTGAGATTGTTTAGTTTGAGGGGAGCTCTGGATTTGTCAGGTGAGCAGGTACTTTACAGCCTTTTCTTCCCTAAAATGCTTTTCCAGCAGTGAGCACAGACTGCCAAGTGAAAATCCCAGAGATGTGAGCAGGTCCCAGTTTGGAAGGTGTTAGTGCAGACAACAAATCCCAAATACTCCAGAGCTTTCTGCTTTATAGGGATGTCTCAAACAGGGAATGCAGTTGGGGTTTGCTGCAAGGGCCACAGCACCCCACCAGGAAGAGCAGCAGGGCCAAACTGGAAACAAAAAGGTTCTAAATGCTGGTTTTTCCCTTACAAACTCAGAGCAGCTCACCCCCAGCACTCAGGGGATGTTAAAGTGAGGAGCATGCTCAGACTGGGAATATAACTCCATTTCAGCTTCCAAGAAGTCCTGTGTTAGCTCCAAAGCTAATGCAGTTAGTGCTGCCCACACTGCAGCTATGCTCTTCTGGCACTTCTGCTCCAGGCTTGGGCAAAGGGAGCTTCAGACACAGGAGCAAACCCTTTCCATGGAGGAAAATAGGTGCCTGCTGCACCTCCAGCAAACCAAGCCCTAAACTCTTCCCTCTGAATCCTGCCAGACCCCAGGGGCAGCAGGTTTCCTTTGGGAACTCTCCTCACGAGCTGCAGCAGTTTGAGCTGGGATATGGTTTGGGGCTTTACATGACACTTCTTTGCTTAAAGAGGATGGATCTGGATTGCTGCTCCTACAAAGCCAGCACTGTTCATGGGTCTGGCTCTAAAAGGCTCAGAGACAGAAGCAGCTCTTGTTGGAGCACAGCTGGTTTTCTGTCTAGTTTGAGGTTTCTCAAACATTCCATATAAAACCAGAAACGCTCTCTGAAAAATCCTGAATTTCAGAAGAAGCCTCCTGCTCTGCCACAAGCTCCCTTTATCCAACCTCACTGACTCAAAGTAACTCAACACACAAATGGGAACAGAGACAGCTCACAGACCTTTGATCCCAGAAACAGATGCTGAAATAAAAACTTCCTTCATACCTATGGCTGCAAATGACCCACTCCAAGCTACCAGACTGTGACATTTCTGGAATGCTTCCTGCTTCCCATTGGCATTACCTTGTTGAAGTGTTTCAGGTACATGTAGCACACACCCAGGTTGTGGCTGATCTCCTGTTGGAAAAAAGAACAAAACCAAATCAGCACAAGGTATGAAACACAGAATCTGACAGCAGTTAACAGACAGCACTGACCTGGGTCACAGACCCCTGTGCCTGCTCACACCCTTCTTGCTTTGTAGAGCAAGTAAACCTATAAATTCAAGTTACTTCAGAGCACCTACAGAGAATAAGTGGGATTGTACACAAAAGATCACAGTCCACTGAGACAAACACCACAGAAATGACAAATCTCTCTTCAGAGAGATCAGAAATTCCTCTTCAGAGAACAAACAGCACAGACTGGTTTCTTCCCCATGCTGTCACTCTCTCAGACTAGGGGTGTTGCCCTCAGGGGTGGCTCTCAGTCCAGATGGACATCCTTAGGATGTGCACACTGCCCAACCCAGCTGGACTAAACTGGAAGATATGTCTAAAAATTAGGCAAGTCAGAAGTTGAGCACCGGAAGGGCTGATATCCCTCTGGCATGCTGAACAATTCTGCACAGGGTAGGAACATCACTTAGGGATTCTAAGACACTGTAGGGATCGTCCATGCCTCTCATTCCTCACCCACAGTTTAACAGACAAGCACCTGGCACCTTCCCCATCCCAGCACATCTTGGGGAGCTAAAAAACAAGGCCTCCATTCCTTGTTTCTATTCTGATGAGCATTTCACTGCATGGACAGCCTTGACCTTCCACAGGAAACTCTCTTATTTCCCCATTAACCCCCCTGGAATGGTATTTTCCTCCACTCAGCCTCTTCAGCTGTCTAAGGCAGTACTGAGCAATGGCTGCTGCTTGCTGCAGCTTGCAGAACAAGGGAAGAGCACAGCCTGGCTCTGCTTCCAGTGCTGAGCCAGGAATGGGGAATACCTCATCAAAATCCCCTCTGACATCTGCCTGCTGGGTTGTAAACAGGGTTACAGATGCCAAGCACTGCAAGGAGCATGGTGAGCTAAGGGCATGCAACTGGGAAAAAAACCCAGAGCATAAAAGGTTTCCAAGTTGTCTGGCACAGGGTAAGTTGAATAAAACCAAAGACATCCTTGTATCCTGAATTTTACACGTACTGAGCAATGCATGGATGAGCTCACACATTGCAAGCCTATCTTAGAAACACTCCTGCAGGCAAAACAGTCACCTGCAAAAGGCTAACAGGCCCTCTCACCAGTGTCACACCTTTCCCTTTGCAGTGCTCTTCCTTCTCTTTTTATACAGAAGGGCTAATTTAATCATTGCTGCTGTATTTTCAATCACATTTTGCATCACAAAAGCTTTCCCAATTACTCAAGCGAGTTTTAATAACTGAGGGTTTCAAATACTTCCCAAACTTCCCTTAACATACAGCCATGGTTACATTCAAACTGGTATTTGCAAAGCCCCAACCCGTTGCTCGATGCTCCGTGGCCCAAGACAAGGTGTGGGGCTCTGCAGGTGGAATGGTGCCTGGCTCCTGTGAGCCAAACCAGGCCCAGAGCACAGGCAGTGTGAGCTCACCTTGCCCTGGGACAAGTTTGCAGCTCCTACAACAATCTGCAGCTCACTGGACACTCACCCAGTCCTTCTCATCCAGTTTTGCTGCTTCATTGTACACTTCAATGGCTGCCTTGTGCTTCCCCAGCAGAAACCTGCAAAAGGATTCCAATTCTTATGTTTTCCTTGTTTTCAGACCCTGCTGTGCAACCACTGTCACCTTTGCCAGTGAGAAATGATGCTATTTGCTGGTTCTCCAGAGAGCTGCATGAGAAGTTTAAAATCTCAGCAGTCTCAACACTGCTCCCTCTCAGGGCCAAGGTCATCCATCCTGACATTACTGGAGATGCAAAGAATGAATTCCCAGACTGCCTCCAAGGAAAGAGACATGTGGCCTAACAGAACATTCAGAGACAGAAGGGGGTCTGTAGGGCAAGTTTGCCCAGCTCAGGTCAGCACCTGTAGCTGTGAACTAGAAATCAGTGTCACCTCTCTGCTTAAAGCCCAAAGAAGAAGAAAACACAGTATCAGCCAGGCAGATAAGGGGGATTCTGCTTAAAGAACAACCCACGCTTCTGGGAGCCAACCCAAGTGTAGATAAGGAGGAAACATGTCTGGAATTAAGCAGCCTGGAAGAAAAACAAAACATTGGAAGGTCCTGGGTGGCACATCAAAGAGAAACAATAAAACACCACTCACAGGGATCGTGCCACCTGCTTGAGGTTGTCAGCACTTCGCGGGTTCAGAATGGAACATGTCTGGAAAAGTTCAAGAGATTCTTGAATTTTCCCCTCCAAGCGAAATATCAAAGCTGTAGGAAAACACAGAACAGGCAAATTAGTGCATTATCTGCAGAAAAACGTGCCTCTGACAGCAGGGAAAGAAGGGGGGATACAGATATATTTTAGCAATGCTCCTTTGGTCCTTCCCCTCCTGCAGCGCTCCAAGGAGATGTGTGTGAGGGCACAATGACAACACAGGCAAAGGACTGGGGGGTCAGGACAAAGGCTTGGAGCTTCAAACCCTGGGCAATTCCTTCTGCAGATGCAGTCTGGATTTTTCCCCTCCCCAGGTTCTACACTGTGTCTTTGGCCAGCAAATCTCTGTTGTCCTCCCCACCACAGCACTTGGACTTGGAATGGAATGCTCTGGGTGACGTTTTTCAGGGGACAGAGGGCAGGGCAGGAAGAGGAATTCCATTCTTAGAACCAACAGGGAGACAACAATCACCTGAGGTGGGGATCCCTGACAGAAAACATCCATCTGTAACACAGTCAAACACATCCCAAGGCACTGAAGGCCAAGAGCTCACAGTCCAATGAGGAATCAGTGACAGAGAAAACAGAAAAATTAATTTGCCCATTTCATGGGAAAATCCCCAACTCCAAAAGTAGATGGAGCAAGCAGGGAAAAAAAAGCCCCAGATATCTTTTACTCAACAATTTTATGTGTTTCCCTCACCTGCTCCCCTTCTCACTGTTGACTCCATCTCAAATCTGGGGTGCCTTACTTGAGGAAAATGAACTTTTGGACGTACCTTGGACATAGACAGCGTATTCACAGAGCCCTTGGGACTCCTGGAGCTGCTCCTTGATGACAGCCTGGAAGGACAGGAGTTGTAAACTTTTAACAGAGATTTCATTTCAGTCACAGAAACCACAACCCCACCTGTAACAAGGGCACTGGACTGTGACTGGGCCAACCACAGGGTGCCCAGGAGAGCACTGTGCCAGGAATACTGTGCCCCTTTCAGTATTCCTGTGGTCAGTCCTATTCCCAAAGATAATTAGATACTACCTGGGGAAAATGCCATGAGGCATCTCTGGAAGCATCCTCTGCTGAGAAGGGTATCTGCTCCAGGCCATTTGTGAAGAAATAAATTGAACTGGAGCAACTGCAGCTGAGTCAATGAAAGCCAAATGAACAAATGAGGAGTGCAGGGGGGAAAAAAACCTGATGGAAATGTAAATTCCTGCTGGCTGCATCCATGCAGCTGCCAGTCTGGGGTGAGGGTGCAGTTTGGACATATTCCACAGTCACAGGTGACCTGAAATTATAAAACTGGCCAAAAAGAGTGACTTTTGGGAGTATGAATACTTTGGGTAGGGACAAAAGGCATCAATTCTGCTCTGAGACTCCACTTTTGTGCAGAAGTGGAGGAGATACAGGGAGGGAAGAATAATTCCTGAGTGAGCAGTAAAGTGGTGCTCATCTGGCATTCCAGACGTGTGTGGTCAGTCCCAGCATCCCCTGCCTCCCGGAGGGATACAACTGAGGGACCAGAAAACTGAACCCCAAATACAGCATGTGGAAGGAAAACTGTTATTGAGAAAGTTATTACTGAGAAGAAATTATTGAGAAGATGGAAGGTTATTACTGAGAATCCTCACTTGGAAAAAGAGAGGAAGGAAAACAAAGAACAAACCTGGGCTGCTCTTCCCTTCCCTGTAGCTGCTAATTTATCTACATAATTTACAAAGTGCAGTATTACAGAACTCAGAAATAACCATACATCCTAATTTGGATACTGTGTATTGCTCCATCTACATAAACCCAGATTCTTACAGCAAGAGAGGGCAATAGAGAGCTGTCTTTTAGAGAGATCTGATTAATTCTGTAAACCCTAAAAAATCCTACAGCAAAAGGCCTTGAGCTGAGAAATACAATCTGTAATCTCAGCTTTTCCCCCCAAATTTCTTTAAGCCACAGGCAGAACTCAGACACACTCCCCAGGGACTGATGAACCACCCTGGCATGCTGAGGTTCCTGTCTTTGGGACAAACCCAGCCCTCTGAGCACACATCCAGATGACAGGAGGGAAGGTCATTTAACCTGCTACAGTCTGGTGCCAAACTCCTCCAACTTTACTGCAGAAACCCTGTTTTGTGAGCTCTGAGGAAAAGCTGTGCTGCCTTTTCCTTGGCCAGCAAAGCTGGCCTGCCAAGCAGAGGAGTATTTATGAGCTGTCCTTTCCCCCCCATTTTCCTTGCTTCCCTGACTGATGAAGACGTGCAGAAGTCAGTGTTGCCATTGTATCATCCACTTGTTATGTTCTCTGGTTTCCTGAGCTGTACATACTTTTCCTTTCTGCACTCTGTGATTCTACCAACAACTTACACCAAAATAATCCAGCCACATAACAAAAAAGGGAAACAATTTTCTGTTTGGAGGACTAGTCCAACTTGTGTTTATATCTGTTCAAACCAGGATCTGAGAGGAAATTACTGCACTGACAATTCAGCCCTCTGGCTCCTTTAATTAAGAGCTAAATGCATTTCCTCAGCCTGTCCCTTTCCTGAGCACCCCCAGGAGCTCTCCAGCAGAGAGACAAGCCCTGACCAACCCAGTGTTTCAGAAGACAAAAAGTCTTCTCAGATATTCTCCGTACATGACAGAATCTGAATGAGAATTCACTTCCCTCCTCCTGCCTGCTGGTGCATCATCTTCACGTCTTCATCTTAGAATCATGGAATGGTTTGGGTTGGAAGAGACCTTAAAACTTATCTCATTACACCCCATGCCATGGGCAGGGACACCTTCCACTAGACCAGGTTGCTCCAACCCCCATCCAGCCTGGTTTTCATCATCTTTACTAGCTCAGATTCGTTTTATCAGGAAAACACACTGTTTAATAATAATGTGCCATTTCCTTAGTCCACATACCATTATAACCCCAAATAAACAACCACTTCCAAGCCCAAGGGGAATTAAAGGGTGCAATGGATCATGTGTAAAATGAAAGAATTTTGCTCAAGGGTAAGTAGGATATTTTTTATTTACACTTGGTGGTAACGCTTTCCTCAACTGGAGTGTTTTTCACAGCATCTCTGTAGTACCATCCAGAGACCTGCATTGTGGAACTGAGTTATTATCAGCTTGGAAAACCCCATCCATCACTTGAAACAAGAGAAGTTTGCAGTTCTTTCTATTTCTCCACTCCTAAAGACATCCTGAGCTCACAGAATGCTCCAGAGAGCTGCACACACGGATCCTGAAGGCAGCCAAGGATTTGAGAACATTTGGAGTCATTTTACTTGTATTTTCTCTTGGTCCCCTTTTTCCAAAAGAAATCAGGAAAAGGGGTACTTTGAAAACTGTCGAGAAAACTATTATTTATAACACCAGTAAAATAATTTCCCAGGGAAGTCAGCAGCTCTTACCTTGCACTCCTCGTAGTCCCTGCGGACGTAGAGCAGGTAAATCAGCCAGTTCTTCCTCTCCAGGATGGGCAGCTCCGGTGCTGTACATGTAAAACACCCACAGAACACAGGGAATCAGCCTGAGCAGCAGAGAACCTGGGAGAGAGATTCCCAACCACCCCAGCTGCCAGCACAAGGCAACTAATTGCAGAAGTGCCATTGCAGCAGGAGGTGCAGGCAGCGATTTCACTGGAAGGCTGGAACATGGAAATCCAACCAGGGTCTGGGTTTATTTTACTTCTCAAACTGGTGCAGAGAATGCCCTGTTAGGGACACACACTAAATAAAAGCTCTCAGCAGAAAACTTCCACCAGGTCTACTGGAAGGTGTCCCTGTCCATGGCAGCGGGTTAGAACGTGATGGGATTTAAGGTACCAACCCAAAGCAGCCTGGGATTCTAAAAGGCCTGAGGCATCAGCTCCTTCTGGAGCAGATCCTGGAGCAAACAGCTCCAAGCAGCAACCACGCACACATTTTAATTCAACAGTAACACTGGTTATGGGGAATTGGATTTTTTCAGATATGCAAGAAGCAGCTTGGAGGAAATGAGTTGGACTCACTTCTTGAAACTGGGGCAGAAGAATCAAAGGTCTTTAGAATAAATTTCTGGGAGTGAACGAGCAGTAAACGGGCGATACACACAAAAGGAGATGTGGGAGATGCTGCCGGTCTGAAGGTGTGAATAATTTAAAGGGGTCAAACTCAGTTCTTTGAAACTGTGAAGGGACTATGACAAATTACAGATCTGAGCTCCTGTGAAGCTCCTGGCACAAACACGGATCTGATGCAGTGGAGGAGGGAGCCTCGTGCTCCAGCACTTCCACGGCGCAGAGCTGGCAGCAGTAATTACGGCCCATCACGGAGGGATGTTGCTTAGCGATCCCCACGCTGGGCTTACACGTTTAACTCACTGCTGTGCATTTCATTAGGGCTGCAAATGTATTGCCGGGTCTCGGTGTCTCCGGCTCAGAGGCGGCACAGCGGTAACCATAGCAACCGGCCAAAAAGCTCCCTTTGCGAGGCAACATCGTGACACAAGTGCAGAAGCAAAGCGGGGAGAGGGCGGGGGGGACACAGCACCGGGACACCTGCTGCCTTTGGAGCACGGCACCCACACACACCCCGGCTCCAGGAACCCAGAGCAGGGGGGATTTGGGATGGTCAGGTCACCACCAGATGGGAGGAAGAAGGAACTCTGTAGCTGGAAGGGCTGGATCATGTAGGGAGACATTATCGCTGCCAAGTGTTGTTACCTTCTGGAAAGGCCGAGCTTTAATCACCTGTCACACATCCCACAACCAAACCAAGCCCAGTATCACTGAGAGCTCCTAAAACTGACTTGGAAAACATTCTGTAAAGCATTTCTCCTTTTTTTTGTATTTATTTCCTAAACTCCAGAATATCGAGTGAGATTCATATTACGGCCGAGATTTCAGTGCACACACCAGCAATTTGAGGTCAAATACCTTCTAGAGGAGGTTCAACTACCCTAAAACAAATAGAAAACCCACAGTCCAAACAAAGAGTAATCCAAACAAACACAAAAGTAATCCAAACACAGAATGACTCCAAACAACAGAGCAATCCAAACAAGAGAGTAGTGCAAACACTAGGCTTACAGATATACACAGATCAGGGATCCAGATGTTCCCAAACTCTGCTCCACTGTGGAATATCCAGATCTTTGTAAGTAAGGCATTTAATACATGTGTTCTCAGATCAGGTTAATTGATTTCTGATGACTTCATGTCATGAGAGTGAAACCATGAAGGGAAGAGTGCAGAGGCTGCCTAAACAGCTACAGATGGGTTGAAATCCCACTACTTCACCAAACCCCGGAGTGCTGCTGCCTCTGAAGCCCTTTGAGGGGCTCCCTAATTCCTGAACACATTGTAGGGACTATTATGGGTGCCACGGTTTGACAGAACTCTCTTTTCCAAGGAACACGGCACTTGGGGGTGCTAGAAATCCCTAGAAATTCCCCATCCCTGGAAGTGTCCAAGGCCACGTTGGACAGGGGTTGGAGCAACTTGGTCTATGGGGAGGTGTCCCTGCCCATGGCAGGAGGTGGAACTGGATGGGCTTTAAGGTCCCTTCCAACCCAAAAAGCATTTTTATGGGAGCAGCTGGACTTGTGTGCCCTTCCTGCCTGGCATCTCCTGGTGCCACTGTCTGATATAAACCACCAAACCTGGCACACCTGGGCACCTCCCACCCTCTGTAAGCATGGATTTAGGGGCAAACACTGCAAAGCCTATTTAACCACAGATACCCCACTAACAATCCAAACTGTATCCGTCAGGATATTGTGTCCACTAATGCAGCTTCAAATAAGAAAATCCTGCAACTGTCTGAAACAGGGAAGAAGACCCTCCAGACATACCCTACAGGGTCTCCAGGCATCTGTAACCCACACCTTACTGGGAGGTTGAAAAGCACCACTAAAGGTTAAAAGATGCACCAATGTTTAGGGCTAAGCTAAGAGGACAGAGAGTGGATGGAAGATTGGTTGTTTAATTCCTGAAGGAAAGAGCTTTTTCACACTTTTAGGACAAGAGGGATTTTATACTCCACTCCCACACCAGAGAAATGTCTGCTGGGAATAGGGAGGGGAAGGAGTCCAGTGAGTGCTGAGCAGAATGTCAGGATGCAAAAAAATTAAAAAAGGGTAAAATGCAAGGAGCAGCCTAAAAGTGCTGGGAGAAAACAGAAATCAAGACCCACCACCAGATCCAGGAGTGAGCAACGTTCACATCTGTAGAGAGATACACCAGCTTTGTTTCCCCCAGCTGTGATACTGTGAGCTGAGGATAACTGTGGAATTGGGAAAACACAATAGAAACCAGGAGTTTTTATGCTCCTAAAACTCATTTGGAAACAGCAACAAACCTGACTGAAGGGGATATGTACCTCTTTGTTTCTTTTCTTTCCCCCTAAGACAGGCAAATTGAAAACAGGCAAACCATTCTGCTGAATTTCAAAACAGGTGTCTAAATTGATACTTAAATTTGACACAGGAACATATCTGATCCCCAAAAAATGGCTGTGGGAAGTAAAGGTTTATTTCCCGGCTCTTTGCTCTATCGAGACACAGAAGGAATTAATGGGAATTATTGACACACCTTTCCAGAGCCACAGGAACCCTCCCTGCATTCCTGATTTCCCACAGAGCAGTGGGATGCCTGCTCCTGGTGCATTTATCTCCCTCAGGTTTGCTGCCCCAGCCTGCTGAGCAGGGCTGTCCCAGTGCAACAGGCCACTGCATTTTCCTGAGGAAAAGGGAAATACAAATCCCCAGCTGTTTGACACTCTGGCTCCAGAGAAAGGGAATAAAACACCTTCCTCAACACATGGACCTCCAGGAGTTTCTCCTATGTCAGTGCTGGATGAAGACACAGTTTCCTTTGTCCCCTCTGGCAGAGACCTCACAATAATCCAGGTACTGCAGGGACACAGGTTAGAAAATGGTAGTTTAGCTCATTCTAGCAGTGAACAAACAAAAAGCCATCACTTTCTGTAAATCAATCTGCCCAAGGGCCAGGCCAGGAAAACACAGTTAATTCAAAAAGTTGGTATCTACAATGAAAAAAGTTTATAACTTGCATCATTGTCTTCTGGCCTCTCTTTTGTGGGATTACAAAAGTCCTGTGCCAGGGAGTCAGACACCAAATATATGATTAAATACCTTTGAAGTGTGTTTTGATTGAATTCCAAAGGGAATCCATGTAATCCCCCACCTTCTCACTGGCCAGTGATTGATGGCAGGAGCCACTTCCAGCACTGTGATTTTTCTTCCTGACAGTGCTCCTTTAAGGGAGCCACTGGAGCAGAAACCCCCACAGAATTGAGTGAGATCATCAGGTTTGTATCTGTGCTGCTCTATCATCGCTCTTCCCTTTATTCATCCTCTTATAGATTTTCTCAAAGGACTGAAAAAAATAATAATGAGAGTTATTCCTTTTTGTGTAAACCTCCCTAGGAAATTATTTTGTGCTTGTATCTTCATATTGGGTAATTACAGCTTAGAGATGAACTATCAAACAGTGGGGTTTAGATTTAATAAAAGGGCTTTAAAATTGCTGTAAAGAGAGGAGGGAGAAAAAAAATCCACTGAAGGCTCTTATCAGATTTTGTGGGGGAAATTATTGTTAAAGCACCAGCACAGAGAAGGGGCTCAAGAACATGTTTTAGTCTCATCCTAATAAAAAAATCAGATCAGGGCCCAGCCCTCCTTCCCCAGGATATTGGGAAGGGTCTCAGTCCCAGTTCACTCCCAGTTCACTCCAGCTTTGAACCCAACCTGCAGCAACTTGAGCAAGAGCAGCAAGAAGAGCCTGGAGGAGCAGCACAGGGGCAAAAGACTCAAGAAGACACAAAAAAGAACCTGATATCAACCAAAATCCACAGTAACCTGAAGCACACATAACATATGGCACAAGGAGAGGACAGAAGAGCTTCAGAAAAATAATTAAATATTAAGTATTTGTAATTTTTTTTTTATCCTGCAGTAGCCTCACAAGCCGCAGTCTGGATCCATCGTGGTAGGTGCCACATACATGGGAAAGGTTATCCCAAATGACTTACCTATCCCTTTCCAAATTCTACTGCCAAATTCCATGTTGTGAAACAGCACTAAGAACAGAGGTATCCTTAAAACTAACACAGAGGCAACATCTCAAGTCTCTATTGTGACATTTTGCTACTGAGGGAGCTGCACCGAAGAATTTGATAAAGACCATTATAGAATCCCAGAATGTTTGGGGTGGGAAGGGACCCTAGAGCTCATCTGGTTCCACCCCCTGCTGTGGGCAGGGACACCTTCCACTATCCCAGGTTGCTCCAAGCCCCATCCAACCTGGTGTTGAACACTTCCAGGGATGGGGCAGCCACAGCTTTTCTGGGCAACCTGGGCCAAGGCCTCCCCACCCTCACAGGGGAGAATTTCTTCCTAATACCCAATCCAAACCCGCCCTCTGTCAGTTTGAAAACATTACATCTTGCTCCAGAGAAACCCCAACGGGAAGCTTGGCCGTGGTGAGTGCAGGAGGGACGGGGGGGATCAGCTCCCACCATTAGGCAAAGCCTGTCCCAACCCACAGCACCTGCACTGGCTTGGAGATTCACTCCACATTTTCAAGTAATTCGGGTCATTTGCTCATCAGCAAACTCCCAACAGCACGAAGACAATCTCCTTGTCTCTGCAGCATCTGCAGCTGAGAGGCAGCACATGGAATTCCCTCCGGACTGACCACTGCCCCACCCTCATTCCCAGCCCAGCTCCCTGTGGATGTGTGCTGGCACCACTGCCAGGGTTACCATCACTTTTACTCACAGGGCAGAGCTGTGGCTGCAGCCCACGATGAAGCTCTGTGCTCTCACATCCATGTTAAATGAGCTTGGATGGGGGGATGAGCCCAGCTGTGCACGGCTCCCTTTTGCCTCGAGCTTCGCCAGCTGCCAACGCCAGGAATTACAGTACCGTGAGGAAATCCAGGGACAGGGGGGGGATGAGCATCTTCTCAACAAAAACAACATTAGAATAACAAGGCACAAACTCAAATGGCTTCTAGGGAACAGCTCAGCGCTGCTAGGGAGTTGTATTTTCCAGAGGAAGGTATGAAAACGGACAAAAGGCATTTTTAAGCTCTAATGTCAATGTTTTCATCGAGATTTAAAACTAACAGATTGCCTTGGTGTGAGAGGAGCATCCTACAAATTCCTAGCACAGCCAAATTTAACAAGAAATCCTCTTCCTTCCTCAGACTCTCTCGCTGAGACTGTGGCATTATAAATACAACAGAGCTTTGAAAGAAGCACGGGAACACTGCTCTTCCTACGCCCAGCTCCATCCTTGAAAGTGGAGCCGTAATGGATTCAAAACTGGGGAATAGTGAAAAACAACCCCAAAACCAGCCCCCAGGGGAGGCTCTGGGAGCTGCATTTCACCCACCGCGTGAGTGAATATATATGTGTGAACACAGGTATTTGTGTGCACGGATACCTTTAAAATGGATGGAAACAACCCCAACAAAAGGGGCGGCCTTCTGCCATAGCCGCTGGCTGCTTAATCCCTTTCTCTGTGTCTTCCTGTTTGCAAATTGCTGCTCGAACACCTTTAAATCAAGCCCTAAAGCCGGGTGGTTGCTCGTTATTTACAGCGGGCTGGGGTTAATAAAACCCCTCAGACACAGCCCGGGCTGGCGAGGGGCCGTAACTCATCCCTGGGAGCTGCCTCCCGTGGATTAATAGCTCCCCAGGACGCAGGGAAAGCTGGAAGGAGGCTGGAAAACAGCAGTTTAAACAAAACAAAACAGGAGAAAAAAAAAAAAAAAAAAGGCACCATTTCTGACTCTCCACCTCCCCCTGCAGGAAAATTAGCCAAGGATAGATGGAAAATTGTATCTTAAAGCTGATTTATACACCAGGGCAAAGGAAAAAAAGGGCATTTTCTCTTGTGACTTAAGATGGCACAAATCTCAGGGTTGCTTGCTCAGATTTCAGGGGGTTTTCTCATTTAGGGCATTTAAAGTCCTGGGTTACTCCAGATAAAAATGGTTTTCTTTACAAGACAAATGCTTACACTGATTATTCAGTTAATTTGCCTTATTAATAGGATTCATTTATTCAATTTCTTGTCTTCTACTGTGCGCTGCTCGAGTTCAACCTTCAGGTGAAGTGTAAATAAATGCACACTTGTGATCCCCCTGGAGCTCCCAGTGCCACAGCAAAGTTCCCAGTGGCAGAACCAGTTTGGATACTGGGGAATCTCTGTTAGCAGCACGAGGCTGGTGAGACACCGCTGCCACCCTGAATCCATTTACAAGGGGTGAGACCCACACACATTATCCTGATCGTTACCCCACCAAAAATTTGATTCAGGCTGATGTTGCCTGATTCAAGCCTAGAATTTGATTGAAACACTGGGGTGAAATTTAATAACAGTCCTTCTAAGAGGAGTTTGAAAAGGTATGGTCCTCTTTGCTTAAAAAATGAAAAGTGAAAGTCTGTTTGCTCAAGCTGGTTTTGACCACGAGTGCTGAGCAGAGACATGC
The DNA here is from genome assembly GCA_013397135.1 of Pachyramphus minor. Taxonomy (NCBI): domain Eukaryota; kingdom Metazoa; phylum Chordata; class Aves; order Passeriformes; family Tyrannidae; genus Pachyramphus; species Pachyramphus minor. The sequence goes on from VYXB01005383.1 coordinate 926,080, forward strand.
TCAGAACAGAGGAGAAACAAAAAATAGGCAAAACCCCCAAATCTAGGCTGTTCTACAGGATAGTTCCCAAGTCCCTGAGGATGCAGATGCTGCATCTGGAGATACTCAAGGACCCAACCCTGGCATAGTATCCTAACTCTTATCTTCTCCATTTGCATCACTTCTCCTGCCTGATGCCTTGTGCTCCTGTAGGCAGGACGGAGTCTGAGCTCCTTCCAGGAGTCTGTTTGCCAACACTGTTCCCAGATTTGGGGGGCAGAGCTCACCCTCGCAGAGGGCTTTGGAATAAGATGCCTCATAAACAGCAGAGGTGGTCCGAGATACTCCCTGCTGGCTCCTCACTGGCTCCTCCCACAGCAGTGCTGGGATGGGAGATATTCCCCCTGCAAACTGGCTGCAGGCATTCCCAAAATAACCAGCTTCTCATTAATTCCAGCATCAGGAGCACAGTGGTTTGGGGATTTCCAGTCTAATCCTTCCTTTGGCTCTAATTCCCGTGCTCAGTCTTTCTCTGTCTATAGCGTGAGGTGCTTTACATGGAAATTGAAACTAAACGCAACATCAGGAATTTGTAACAAAAGCTTTTCCTCTTAAAAAGCAAAATAAGATTCCAACAGGGACAGGACCACAATCCAGCCACAACAGTCTTTGAAGCTTCCCACTCCATGGGGAATAACCCCTAGAACCTTTCCTCAGCTCATCCACTGCCAAAAAATAGGATAGTGGAGCAATATTATAAGAGTATTGATACACAAAAAATACAGAAGCTGGTCTTGCAAACATTTCAGCACTTCTACCACAAGACCCTCAGCCTTGTTGCCTGAGGATGAAGTTTCCCAGGATGAACACTGGGCACCTTCACTCTGCCCTACAGCACAAATGTCTTAACAATACAGTCTTGAACTACACAATCCCAGGAGCACAGCAGGATTTTCACTCTGCCTGGTGAAAATGAATCACAGTCCGGCAGGGAATTAAACTGTTGAGAAATATAAAAAACAGTGACTAAATCCCAGGACTTCTGCAGCTGGAAACATATCAGTGGGAAAGGGGACAGGCCCTGGCAGGAGTGAATGGAGACCTTTTATTTAAAAGGCCCTCAGTGAGCTGGTCCTTGTTCAGCAAGTGCCATCACTCCTGTGCCATGGATCCTGTTGGAGAGCTGGGCTAAATCCAACAGGTGATTATGTCACCAAGGACTCAGAGGCTCAAATTCCAGTTGCACAGACAACAGGAATTCTGACTCCTGAGTGAGATGCATCTCCTTTAAGTGGCTGAAAATTAAGACAAGTGACTTGCCTTGGGCTTTATTCAAGGGAAGGAAGGGAAACAGACATCCCTGGGGAGGGATTCATCCCGAGACATTGGCTGGGAGAGGTCAGGGAATGGAATCAGGTGGGCTTTGCACTGACTAAACACAGAGAACAGGTGATGTGCTGAGACTTGTTCTACATCAGAGAGATCTCAGTGCAAAAGACGAATTCCACCCTTCCTAAATTTGTCACTATTTCTATAGAATTATTTTTAAATTCACACCAGGAGATGCCATTTTATCTGTAGGCAGCACACCAACGACCTGGAGCTGAAGGCTTTAAATCAAAAGACACTTGCCTGGCACCAAGGACTTTCAAAAAAACCTCAGAAAAATGAATTTACCTGATTTAAAAGTCAGCACTGAAGTGTTCCCTGCTGTGCTGCCTGCACAGGATTCCCTGCTCCTGTCAGCACAGATATTAATGTACACACACAAGAGGGCAGAGCTGTGCTGGCACATTCCAACTTAAATATGATCAGTTCTTTGCGCTGCAGGGATTACTGGGCTGTTATTTTGGGGAGAAGAGGATGAAGTGAAGGATATTATACAATTTAATGCTAATCCATTTTTTTAATCTCACTATTCCAAACTAACAGCTGCATCAGGTCCTGAGCAACACACACACACAGAGCTACTCCCCACTTACCCCTCGAGATGGAAACACCCAGGTCTCTTACATAAAACAATGATGTAATTACCAACTAACCTATCTTGGTTAGAAACCATTTTCTTCCCACAAGGTTGGAGGTTCAAGTGGGCTAAAAGATCTTGGCCAAATGGAAAGGAGTGGGTACAGACAGATAAGGGGCTGTGCTGGCTCTTCCCGACCGCAACATTCCCACCAAGGCCTTTCTTTCCGACACACTTAGAAGTATTAATTAATTTAACTCAAGGGGGTTGTTTTTATCTGGAGTTCTCAGACAGCTTCACTCCTACAAGTTCAAAGGCAGCTTTGAAGCTGGCTCAAAGAATGGATTTATATTGATTTAAGAAAATGTATCAGGAATTCAGAACTGATCGGCTCTGCAAGAGCACGGGAGCGACTCCTTGGGGTCAAGAGCTCCTGCTGTTCAGGGTGCTTCAGCCACTGAAACACTCACAGAATCCCTCAAAATATCTGCAGGAGCAGGAGGGATCCCCACTGGCTCACCTGGGTGAGCAGGAGCTGCTCATCAAAAGCCACTTACCAACTTCTGCATAATCTGAAAGTTGTTTATTATCCAAGAGCCACGCTTTGAGATTGTTTATCATCACAGAGTCACTACCCACCAAAGGGAGCTTTACTGCCCAGCAAACAAACAACTGGTTTTTATTGGAACCCACTGACTCCCCTGGGCTTCAGGGAGGAGCCCTCACCCCTCCCTACTCGAACAGGCCAAGCAGTGCACTGCAATATATCCATTTCCAGGGTATTTTTCACTTAATGTCTCCAAATGTTTTGTTAACCAAAAGCCTGCAGCATCCAAAGCCTGTCACTGGATATTAAGCCAAGCTTGTGGTTGATAAATGGAAAGAAACAAAAGCCAAAGCGCTTTGCCAAAGGTCACAGTTAATTCCTTGCTTCAAACCCTAGAAAAAAACATACCTACAAAGCATCCAAAAAAATATCCCAATGCCCAGGCCTGGGAGAACACTTAATCCCTGCTAATACTTTTATAGGATTTTCACTTTGAAAATTATCTACCTGACCCTTCCTTGGGTAAATGTGGAGGTGGTTGGTGACAATTCAGAGTTCTCCCTCTTCACAGTCTAATGGATTTCTATCCCAAGTTCTTCCCAGCGATTCCAGTGCATTCCATTTTGCTTCAGTGTATTTATTATAGTATGTACATATTTAGGATTCTCCCTTGTCATTAAAACACCATCACTGCAGCTCACAAAATCTGAGGTCTCACCTTCCTCTAGAAATCCAAATGAATTTAAAATTGTCCCATTAACCTCTGAACTGTTATTAGGCAAACATGAGCTCAGAACTTACTTTCTCAATATGTTTTTCAGTGATTAAGGGAAATAAATTCAAGTGATGTTCCATAAAAATCAACAATACAAGCTGGTCAAAGTGTTTCTCTGCTCCTATAAAATGACTTGATTTGCCTGTGTGGGAAAAGTGGAAAGATGAGAGGCAGCCTATCTCAATTCCAAAGCATTTAGGAAAATATCTGATTGATTTAAAATGCAGGAGGGACTTTAAAAGCCCATCCCAGCAGGCTGACATTAACTCCAGATCGCTCCAAGGAACAGAGCTCCCTTTATTCCCCTCAGTCACCTCGGGACAAAATATCAACACAGGCAGAGTTATGGATGTTGATGGAGCAACAAAGGGAATTGATTTTGGGAGCAGCTCTCCCCGTGGGGAGGAAAGGACAAACTAATGAATGGGGTTTGCTGCTCCTGTGTCACCCTGCTGAGCAATGACTGTCACCACAGGACGCTCCGAGGGGGCGTCACCGGCCCCATTAATTCAGAGGGTGGGACGGAGAGATCCCAAACCCAGCTGCTGTGTACAGCACCTCCCACCACCACAGTCTGCTCCAGAACCTTTAGACCCCCCCTCAACCTCCCTGAACACTCAGACTCTTCCCTCTGGGCTGACCAGCCTGCAAGCCACACTCTCCCAAATCCCAACCTTTTGGGCTTTCACAGCCCAGCACCACACAATGGTTTCCATTTTTCCTGGCTCACAGGCAGGATCACAGAAGGAGAGCAAGGAGCAGTGAGGGGAAGCTGCTCCACTCAGGTTCAACAACACTCACCATATTCTCACCTGCATCGGTGAAAATGTGTTTTTCTGGTTAAAGCAACAAAACCCACACGTGTATTTTGTCATTCCAATTATTTCTGGCAACCTTGAGATCCCATTCTCAGAAACACACATTTAATACCTCACCCCTACCCCATACAGACACAGACAAGCTGTTACAGGCTGAGTGCAGCACCAGGATGGTTAAAACAGGGCTTCAGCCATGACTTGGTTACATTCTGCCACCCCTGTGTACAACCACTATTGCCCCATTTGGGCACAAATTTCACCCACATCAGACTGGTCACAGGCAACCGTGTTATCCCACGTGGTCTCTGCATTTCAGACCTGTCTGCATTAATGTTAAGTTCATCAAGACTTTGATACTGGAGCTTTATCCTGATGGAAAACACAATGCAAATACAAAAAGGCAAATGGCTGCAACAGAAAGTGGCCATTCAGTGTCTAAAAATGTCAGTTTAAAATAAGTTTAGGAACACTCTGCTGTTCAAACAGCACTGATGTAGCCTGGCTCCTTAAAGTTCACCATAATTCTCCTCAGCCAAACTAAAATAGGATGAGATATTTAATTAAGATGTTCTAGGAAAATCCTATTAAAAAAATCCCACTGTCATGGGAAAAAAGATGCTATTCTTTCCTGCAAATTCCACAAAAACATACACAGCATCCCCTGGCTCTCCCTCCTCCTCTTTTCTATGCCCCCAGCCCCTCACCCACGCACACAGGACACTGTTACATCACTCCTAGTACAAATCTTTTTGCTGCCCTCATTTCCCAGAGATTAACCATCAGGCAGCTTAAATCAGCTTTCCCTGCTGCACTAAAGTCAAATATTAAAAGCCAAAGCCCAAAGGCTCCCAAGGAGTTTTAGTGGGAGCGACCCGAGGTGTGCCAGGCCCTGGAGATGCCTTAATTTACCTGAAGAGAAAAGAGAATTACAGAAGTCACAGGGTGGGTGACTTTTGTAATTCACCCCAGTTTCTTTGGAGCCAAGGGTTGTGTCAGCACAAAAGGGAGATCCAGAGCCACAAATAGATGGGAGTTGCACGAGGCAGAACAAGGTGAGGGATATATGGAGGGTGAGATCAGAACCATCACTGTCACAGAAAAGGATGGAGATGAACCATCTCCCTAAGAAGCCAAACTGCCTCAGTGCAAGTTACAATAACTGGTTCAAAGTGACCAATTTAGAGTAATTTTAGCCAAGATAAAATAACTTTGCGGGTTATTTTTGTTTTCATAAGGCCCAAAGCAGCTCTGGTGATGTCCCAAAGGGGCCTGGGCTTGTGCTGAGACCTCAAGCCCCATCTCCAGGAGAGCCACACGCTGCTTAAGGGCTGGAATTCTGCTGCCAGGAATTCAGGGAGCCTGAGCTCCCCAAAACAAAAGCAAAGGGGCTTTTCCAGCTTCCCAGGGCCTACATGCAAGAGGAAGAATTCCATCTCTAGGCAGAAATGTCAGTGTAGTGCCCAGCTGCCAAACAAGCTCCTTTTTGAAGCCAGCACTATCCCACAGCAGTCTGCATCTCCAGGAACAGGGAACATTTCCTCCCAGAGTGTGCTCTGACAGGCACATCAGGGCAAGGGACTGAGCTCCCTGACTGAGCTTTCCTGAATGGGATGGATGGAATGGAAAAGGGCACTTCTGGCTGGCACTTGGAGCGTATACTCTTCATCAGTGCCCTTCTGGACACTTGAGAAAGGAAAATCAATTAAAAACCAGCCCAGAGCTCAGCTCAGGTAGGCACAGAAGCTCTGCGGGACCAGGTATGTGCAGGGAAGGGCAGGAACAAGGGAAGGGAGGAAAGGAGGGGCTCCAACACCAAACTGTGCTGCAGGATTTACCAGATCCCTCACAGAACAGCAGGATTTGATCAAGTCTTTTGAACCAATAGCTGACATTGTTCCTGTTCCAGTTCAGATTCAACCAAGATTTCAAATCCATTGAATTAACTCATTTTCAACATGAAAAAAACCAACAACAAACAAAAGCAAACAAACAATAACTAGACCCAGTCACAACTTCAAATCTTGGAAAATGTGACATAAAAAACCCAAAAGACACAATGTCAGCTTCCTAAGGTCACTTCCACAGCAAGACATCATCCTGAAGAACCCAAACTGAACAAACCCCTGTTGTTATTTGAGAAGATAAATGAGTACCAAACTCATCAGCAGCCCAACAAGTAAGTACACAATAAAAAAACAGTCTCAAAGATTATAAGCAAACACGATGCAGGCTGTGGGAGCACTAAGCCAGGAACAGCACTGAGCTCACAGAGACCCTAGGAAAATATTGGTATTCAGCAAACTGCAGTCTAGACAGTCTCCTCTTTTCCCAGAGGACATTTATTTCCTCCTAGGCAGCTGCACACACTGTAAAAGAAATCTTAAAACCAACCTGCCCAAGAAACACAATCATATCTTCAAACCAACCTTTCTTAGGCCGGCGTTTCGGAGGTTCTGTAGCCGCTGGCAACGAAGAAACCTGGAAAGACAGAAAACAGGAGCAGTAAATACACCAGGGAAGGTTTCTTGGAGCTCTGCTACAGAAAATAATCAGAAAGGACAACTGGCAACTCCCAAAAGAGAGCATAAAAATAGCAGCATTGCTGCTGGACAAGCTCTGCCCTGCCAAGCAAGGCTGAGAGCTCTGTTCCAGGGGTAGATTAAATGGACTCCCTCATTGTGCAGCTCATTCCCCTTCCATGGGTTCACTGCTGTCCATCAGCATCCTGGAAAGGCAGCACTGCCCAGCAAAAGAACACCACCCAAGCATTTGAGATGCTAATTAGAGCTCACATAGAAAATAAGTAAAAAAACCTCCATTTATTCTAAAATAGTTATGAAGGTAATCAGAGCAGAGCTGTTCCTGGGGCAGCAAACCTCGACCTGCAAACGCTGCCCAGAGCTCCCAGGCCATGGAAGATAAATGCATTTTTTACCATTTTCTTACTTTGCATCAAAAATCAAGCCTTTCCAGAAGAGAAAAAGGATTACACAGGGAAGCATTTTTCTTTTTTTACTTCAGCTTTTGGGGAAGAAATGTTCCTCACTCCTCTTTCCCAGAGACAACACAGGACTTCATACACCTGTGTCGCCTCCCCTCTCCTTAATAATCAATCTTTTAAAGCACAGATTCAGTTAATCCTTGTTCCTTGCAACGTTTTGGGAACATTTTCTAACTGCATCATTTTTTTACTGGAGATGGGGAGGATCAGAGATGCTGAGTACAGTACCTGAGACATGAAAAATAACTTAAGAAAGGCTCTTCCTTTTTTAATTGCTTTTTCCTGTTTCTTACTGGTTTCTAAAATGTTATTCATTTTACTGATTGTGAAAAGCTGAGCTGATATTTTCACACAATTCCCCAAAGCCAAGCACTCATCCCTCAGCAGCAATAACCAGGGCAAACCCCTCCTTTTTTAAAAATCCGTTAACAATTTTTTTTTAATCTGCACACATCAATCCAGTTCTAAGTCCTCTCACTCAGCACCGTTGAGACTTCCCTGCAGTTCCTCGTATTTCCTCCTCACCCGAGTTATTTTCTAGTCAGGCTTTTGTGCAGATCGTTTCTAGATACTCTGAACAACCCAGGCCTGGGCGAATTCACAGCAACCACCCTCCGGCACAAAAAAAACCCCAGAAAATCGTGGAGCCGTTTGGGTTAGAAAAGAACTTAGAGATGATCAAGTCCCACTCCTCTGCCGCGGGCAGGGACAACTTCCACTTTCCCAGGTTGCTCCAAGCCCCATCCAACCTGGTGTTGAACACTTCTGGGGATGGGGCAGCCACAGCTTCTCTGGGCAACCTGGGCCAGGGCCTCACCACACTCACAGTAAAGAATTTCTTCCCAATATCTCATCTAAATCTACCCTCTTTCAGTGTAAAGCCACTCCCCCTTGCCATGTCTACATGCAGCAATCTCATTGACTATAAGCTTGGCTATGTTGCTTTTGTCATTGGTGTTCCCCTGCTAANNAGTCCCTCTCCAGCTCTCCTGAAGCCCCTTTAGGCCCTGGAAGGGGCTCTCAGGTCTCCTGGAGCGTCTCTTCTCCAGCTGAACACCCTCAGCTCCCTCAGCCGCCGCTCAGCTCCCTCACCTCAGCTCCCTCAGCCGCCGCTCCCCCAGCCCCTTCCCCAGCTCCACTACCCTTCTCTAACACGCTCCAGCACCTGCTAACCGATTACTAATATTAATTACTTCAATAAAGGCTGAATTTCCCTCATGTTTTTCATAGCAAGTGTGCAAAGATTAAAAACTCGCTCTTAAAAGCAACTCCAGCCGCCGCCGCCCGTCACCTCCGGCCGCCACCCCTCACCTCCCTCCACCTCCGCTCGCCCCAGACCCGCCGGTCCTCTCTCGTCCCCCAGAACCCGGCGGACTCTCGTCCCTCACCGAGGCATCCGGTGACTCCGCCATGGCTGCGGCGGGCCGGGGTTGCCATGGCGACCGTCGGCCACTTCCGGGGCGGCCATGGCGCGCGGGGCACGGCGGGAAGGCGGCGGTGGCGGCGGGAGGACCCGGTGTATCTCCCCAGCGTCCCCTTGGACGTGAAAAACACCCGAGAAAACACAGAAATTATAAAATGTCCCTTTATTGGAAGGTTTTATTGGGAACCCCGCGAGGTGGATGGGGGGGCCAGGCCGACAGTGAGGAGAGACAGCCCGGGAAGTGCTGCGGGGCCGCGGTCCCACTCGCCCAGCCCTTCAGAGCAGTATCAGGGAGGGACCTTTGCGTGAGGGCTTTTGTTTATTCTCCTTTATATTCCCACAGCATCTAGGGGGATGGTGCCCTCACAGCCAGGCAATTGACGTGGGAGCAACCGGAACCCGGAGGAGAAGAACGGCAGCAGGTTCTCCCCCAGAACAGGGTGTTAATTACCATTATCTTAAGGTTTGCGATCAGGACCGAGGATGCCACAGACCAGATTTCCTTTGGGAATTACCATTATTTTAAGGTTTGCCAACGGCCATCGGGATTCAAGACACCACAGCCCAGGTTTCCTTTGGCTTGCAGCAGGTTCTCCCACAGAACAGGGAGTTAATTACCATGATCAAGGTTTTCCAACAACCACGGGGACTGAGGACACCATAGCCCAGGTTTCCTTTGGTTTGCAGTGCCCACATCCTTGGTGTGTTTCCTTTGTGGAAACCCAGCACCTCTGTTCTTCCACCTGCCCAGCCCACCGTGTGTTTTAACACACGGATGCAGAATTCCCAATGGGAAGCCCGTGCCATGCCCCCCCTCCAGCACTATCAGGAAAAGCACAGGGAAAGCGGTTGCAGTCCCTCACATCTGATTTGCAGGGAAAATAAAGGGAAAAGCAGGTACAAAGGGATAAAACTACATCCCTGGAAGGTCAGTAGTGTCAGAGAGGGAGCCAGTGTGACTCTGGTGCCAGCTGGAAGCAGCATTCCATGTTCTAGCCCTGCCTGGGCTCTGCCTTTTTTTATTTGACCCCTTCACACCTTTGATCCCCCTGGAAGCTGCAGAGAGGCAGAAGGCTGGGAGGACACTTGCCTGGCGAAAAATACCACAGGAGGAATTCCTATACAGGAGTAAATTTAATAAAACCACCACCAATTGTTTACTTTAACATAGCTCTTGTTACAGAAATCATAAAAATGGACTCAGTAGCTAAACTCATTAGTTCTTTCCCCTTTTAATTGAAAAATACTCCGCTGATTTCAGCTTCTACTGCACTAGATGGAGTGTTAAATAGTTGCCAGGACAGGATGCCCAGTGATTGAGCCCAAAACAAACACAAAGACAATTCCATCAGGTTTCCTTTTCAATGTTACGACTCGTTATAATGTAAGTGAAAATTAAAACAGCAAGGAAGGGTCCATTTGACAGATGAAAGGGGGAGGGAGAGGAGATCCACAGCTAAAATCTCACCAGAAGTCTTTGGAGAAGTGGTGCCAAACACCCTCCTTGTCCTGCCTCGGGATCCAAAATAAACCTCTAAAAACACACACACACACACACCCCTCCTCTGGGTTCAGAGCACGGGTCCTGCGTGCACAGGTGGGAACGGAGAGTTGGATTTGGGCAGGAAAAGATCCGGGGCCGAAAATAAAACAAGAAAAAAGGCAAAGCATCCTGACCCAGAGCTCCAGGAGCTGCGTGGGGCCGCGTCCGTCGCCAGCAATGGATACACACACACGCCCAGGGGAGGCCCTGGACAGAAAGGAACTGCAGGATAAGAGGAGAAACCCAACTGCTCTGGTAAAAGCCTTCCCAAAAAAAAAAAAAAAAAAAAATATTTTCACCACACCAACACCCCCT